>CM028759.1:17510017-17721001 GCA_016801395.1 Leptodermis oblonga
GAGTACGTCCCAAGGTGGGACCCACGGTGTTTCTAAGTCAAAATGAATAGAAGAGTTCACGGGTGAAACCAACGCAAAAAACGGCGAAGAAAACGGAGTTAAAATGAAGAAACGGCAAGCAAACGAAAAAGATGTCAATCTGCCGACAAGGGCTGACAGCACGTGAGCACGCCCAGACATTCGCGCACATGCGCTGACAGCCGCGCGCAGAGCACGCCCAGACGCCCAGCCGCGCGCAGACCTCGCGCAGAGCATCCCCACGCCGCGCGCAGACCTCGCGCAGATCAGCCCCATGCCGCACGCCTGCACAGCGCGCAGCATGCCACGTGCCTGCGACAGAAGCCTGCGACTGTCGCTTCTGTCGCAGAGGCTGTCGGAGAGCTTCGGGTTTGCTATTCTTGTCCGTTTTTAAATCATTTCAAGAGCCGTCTTTTTCCTATAAATACCCCCCAAGCTGCAAAATGAAGACTATGACTCCCCAACATCTCCTACACTTTAACAACACGTTCAGCTTCATTTCATTCTTTTATATGTCAATTAGCTTGTTAAGGTAGGATTGTCAAGAGGCATTTGTGCCCTGTTTTTGTGTCAAATTGTAAACTCCATTTCTGGAGTATTTCATCATTGTAAACACGTCTAGAAAGTCCTAACTCAAGAGTTTGAGTGTAGGCAATTTGTATTTAAGAAAAGTCCACTCTTGAGTAAAGAGTTAGGCAAGAAGAAAGGGGGAGTCAAGTAGAAAGGAGAGTCCTAGCTCAAGAGGTTGAGTTTAGGCAATTGTAAAAGTCCTAACAAGAGTTTGGTTGAGGCAAATTGTAAAAGCCCTAGTTTAGAGTTAATTAGGCAAAGGGGAGAAAGTCCTTGTAGCTAGTCAATGAAGTCTTGAGTAAGACCCTAAGTCCTTGAGGAAGGAGCGGGGGCAAAAGATTCATTGTTAGCCATTAGGCAAAGGAGTCTTAGTCTAGAGTTAGATTAAGCAAAAAGTCCTAAATTCTAGAGGTAGAATTTTGGCATTTGTAAAGGTTTGAATTACACCTTTAGTGATTCATTTGAGAGGGTGAAAATCCCAAGTTGTAGAACTTGGGTATGGACTAAGATTCAAGGGGAATCCAAACCACTATAAATCGGTTGTGTTTTGTCTTCCTTTACTTTGCTTTTTATGATGTGCAAAACACTAATCACACACCTCACTTAATTGTAAACTTTGTTTTTACACTTGCTTTGAAAATGGTTTTTTCAAAGTTGTTCTTCATTGTAGAAGAAATTTTTTAAAAGTGTCAAGAACCTAATTCACCCCCTCCCCCTCTAGGTTCATCTTAGGTTGCTTATTGATAATTGGGTTTTCAATTGGTATCAGAGCTAGTGCTCTCAATTTGTAGGTTTAGCACCTTGAGTTTAAGATCATTTTTGCAACCTTTTGATTTTAGAGTCTTATTTGCTTGCTTGATTATTTGGTGCATTATTTTCCGCAATTTGCACAAATGGCTAAAGGTAAGAAAGCCATCAAGAAGGTGACCAAGCTAGCAAGGACTTGGGAGATTCCTCAAGTGAGGAAGAGAAGGAAACCACAAGAAGATGCTTAGTTGGAAGTGATCTACAAGAGGTAACCAAATCTTCCAAATCTTCTTTAAGTGGTAGTAGCATGATAGTGATAATCTTGATTTGATATGTATGAATATGTCACTAAATTGCATGACAATGTATAGATGCCTTGAAAAAGAATGTTATGCATGAAAAAAAAATTAAATCGTTAGAATTCATGTTGCATCTTTAAATGAAGAACTCTACTTTGAAACACGAAAATGATGAGTTGAAAAACAAAGTAGATGAGATGAGTACTTTGCTAGATAATGAAGATGCAAAGTACATAGATTTGAAAATGTATTACGAAAATGCCTTAGATGAAATAGAAAATTGCATGAAAGGCTAGTTCATATATTTGTTTGAAAAAATGATAGAATGCATGACAAAGAAAATTGAAGACTTGAGTGCAAGTCTTGAAAAATTGACATTAGGAAAAACCAACTTAGAAAAGTTGTTAGGTAAACAAAAGGTAGGAAATGATAAACATGGCTTAGGTTATGAAAGTAACCAAAATTGTGATATGCCTTCCACTTCTACTACTTTTGTTATAATGCTTCTAAAAACAGTACTAAACTAGTCTATCCTCCATTAGAAGCTAAAAAGAAGACAAATCATGCATGGTGTATGAAGAAAAGAAGTCTTCTAATTGTAAGATGATGTAAATTCATGTCACTCATCTTTTGATATGCCTAGAAAAATGCATGTTTCCCATATGCATATGATTGTTGTCATTTTCATAAGTTTACTTTATGTACCCCAAAGAGGGATACTTATTTGTTAAATGCTCATGCATCTCATTATGCTCCTAGATACAAAAATGTGCATAGTTCATTTGAAAATGACCTAGGAGACATTGTCATAAGAAAAATGATTCTAGGAACTATAATGCATTGTATGCTAGTAAGAATCATTTTGTTCATATGCCATTGAATAGGCATAATGTAGTAAATTACAATAGGTGCCATATGCTTATAGAAGAAATGTTGGAAAGTTCCTTCATTAAATGCATCTATTGTATGTAATTATTGTGGTAGACAAGGCCATAGTTCTTCCAAATGCTTTGATAAGAAAATGTGAAGAAAGGAAGAAAGGTATGGAAAGTAAAAGAACAAGCTAACCCTTTAGGACCCAATAAGTATTGGGTACCAAAATCTTGTGCTTGATTTCCTTGTAGGTCCTTAATGCTACTTTATGAACTAAATCTCAATGAAGAGATACTTGAAAAGTAGCAAGGATGGTTGATTGGAGCCAATGGTGAAAATGCAAAAAAATGTAAAAATGGCTTCAGATTAGTAATGAGCTCATGAATGCTATTTGAGGAAACATGTATCATCTCTAACTCACTTTGAGTGCTCCATAATTGATTTGATGATTATATGTCAATTGAGTGAATATGATGTACATGTGTGACTTGTGTTCAAAATGATGGATATGTGATATGAAATGTATGTTATGCTTAATAAAAACTTGTATGTTAAATTCCATATCCTTGAATCATTTTGATTGAAAGCATGTGTTAATGAAAGTCTTTATGACTTTATAGCTTTATTTGAAAATAGCTAGAAGTTTGATTTTATGTTGACTTTTAGACTTTTGCATGCTTAGAAGATGAAAATTGATCTAATGAAACTTAGAATGATATTTGAAATGTGCTAAGATCAATTTTGAAGTTAAAATATTAAAAAAAAAAAATCGGCAAATGGAGAAAATTTGAAATTTGCTTTTGATTGATAAATTTTTGAGTAATAGAATCCTAAAATGCCATGCTTTAGATTTAAATGATGCATTAGGATCTATGTCATCTTTGGTATCTTAAAATTCTTGTATGTTAAAAAGGTTGAAAACCTTTAATTGAAGATAGCAAGAATTAAGCATGTTTGTATCCATGAAACGGTTGACCAAGTGGTTGACTTTTGAATTATACTTGCTGTAGCTTATTTGATATTTTAAGCATGATTTATTGATGATTTGAAGTTGCTTCATGAGAAATTGAGGTTTAATGCTGAAAATTGCAACTTTCAAAGAATGTATGCTTTGTATGCTTAAAATTGAATAAGTTTGGCCAAGTAGTTGACTTTACTTATATGCATGCTTTCAATGGTTTGAACTTTGTGCATAACTACTTGAGTATTCAAAGTTGCATGAATGATAAATGATTTACAAAAACTTGAAAATTGCAACTTTCAAAATTACTAGCTTAATGTGTTTAAGCTTGAAAAGTGTGACCGGTGGTTGACTCCACACATATGCATGCAATTATCTAAAATGTGCACTGCTTTTATATGTTGCATATGTTGATTAAAACTTGCTCATGTGCTTAGTTTGGATTTACATGATGAAATGGACAAGTTTTAAGAAAATAGGCATTATTTTAGAAAAAGTTTGACTTTTTGTTAACTTTCAAGAGTATGCATGAAAAGTGAATACATGAATTCTTGAAATACTTTATATGCCTAATGGAATTTGCTTGCACGAATAAATGAAGCTTTTAAACTTAAGAAAAGCAAAGTTCATGAAAAGTTGAAAATTTTGCATGCTTATCCAATACGTTGACTTTGACATGATGCATCCTAATGTGTGTTAGATGTATGCATGATTATCATTAGGGTCATTTGAAGTTGCTTGCATATCTTCAACTTGTTTTGAACATGAGTTAATGTCATATTTTCAAAATTCTTAAAAACTCATGTGTTTAAGAATGGTCATTCTTTAGTGAGAATGAATCCTTTAATTGTCATAGCTTAACTTGCTCCTTAAATTGAATGAAGCTTGTATGCTTCTTAATTGATTAGTTAAGCTCTTTGAAATGTTTGTGCTAGAATTTAGGGGGAGAAAATTTTGAACTAGCATTGACATTAGATCTTAAATTGGTTTTTGTTAATTGTCAAAAGATCGATTGATTTTGCTTAAAATGTCAAAGGCAAATTTTCATATTTGAGAGCAAATTCAATGTTCACCTCATGACCTAATCGATTTTATCTATTTTTGAGTTGTACATTTCTTTATTTGTATGCATCTTTCACATTTTAATTATGCATGCTAAGTCCTTTTTGTGATGTCAAAAAGGGGAGAAATATTATGGAATTGAGGGGGAGATTATAAATTGAGGGGAAGTTACTCAAATTTATAAAATGTTGATTTATTGTCATGAATTCCATATTTGTTTGTCATCATCAAAAAGGGGGAGATTGTTAGACCCCGTTGGTCTTAGTCTTATTTTGATTGATGAGTAACATATGAGAATTAATTTAACGGTGCTTCTAAGTGAAAAATGTAGAAACGAAAAGGAAATGAAGAAAGAAGAAAAAATACGACGACCGAGTACGTCCCAAGGTGGGACCCACGGTGTTTCTAAGTCAGAAAATGAATAGAAGAGTTCACGGGTGAACCAACGCAAAAAACGGCGAAGAAAACGGAGTTAAAATGAAGAAACGGCAAGCAAACGAAAAAGATGTCAAATCTGGCCGACAAGGGCTGACAGCCACGTGAGCACGCCCAGACAGTCGCGCACATGCGCTGACAGCCGCGCGCAGAGGCACGCCCAGACGCCCATGCCGCGCGCAGACCTCGCGCAGAGCAGCCCCACGCCGCGCGCAGACCTCGCGCAGAGCATCCCCATGCCGCACGCCTGCGACAGCGCGCAGCAGCCACGTGCCTGCGACAGAACCTGCGACTGTCGCTGCTGTCGCAGAGGCTGTCGCGAGAGCTTCGGGTTTGCTATTTCTTGTCCGTTTTTAAATCATTTCAAGAGCCGTCTTTTTCCTATAAATACCCCCCAAGCTGCAAAATGAAGACTAATGACTCCCCAACATCTCCTACACTTTAACAACACGTTCAAGCTTCATTTCAATCTTTTATATGTCAATTAGCTTGTTAAGGTAGGATTGTCAAGAGGCATTTGTGCCCTGTTTTTGTGTCAAATTGTAAACTCCATTTCTGGAGTATTTCATCATTGTAAACACGTCTAGAAAAGTCCTAACTCAAGAGTTTGAGTGTAGGCAATTTGTATTTAAGAAAAGTCCAACTCTTGAGTAAAGAGTTAGGCAGAAGAAAGGGGGAGCAAGTAGAAAGGAGAGTCCTAGCTCAAGAGGTTGAGTTTAGGCAATTGTAAAAGTCCTAACCAAGAGTTTGGTTGAGGCAATTGTAAAAGTCCTAGTTTAGAGTTAAATTAGGCAAAGGGGAGAAAGTCCTTGTAGCTAGTCAATGAAGTCTTGAGTAAGACCCTAAGTCCTTGAGGAAGGAGCGGGGGCAAAGATTCATTGTTAGCCATTAGGCAAAGGAGTCTTAGTCTAGAGTTAGATTAAGCAAAAGTCCTAAATCTAGAGGTAGAATTTTGGCATTTGTAAAGGTTTGAATTACACCTTTAAGTGATTCATTTGAGAGGGTTAGAAAATCCCAAGTTGTAGAACTTGGGTAGTGGACTAAGATTCAAGGGGAATCCAAACCACTATAAATCGGTTGTGTTTTGTCTTCCTTTACTTTGCTTTTATGATGTGCAAAACACTAATCACACACCTCACTTAATTTGTAAACTTTGTTTTTACACTTGCTTTGAAAATGGTTTTTCAAAGTTGTTCTTCATTGTAGAAGAAATATTTTTAAAAGTGTCAAGAACCTAATTCACCCCCTCCCCCTCTTAGGTTCATCTTAGGTTGCTTATTGATAATTGGGTTTTCACAACTTTTAATGTTCCTATAGGACATTATGAATGGAAAGTTATGCTCTTTGGTTTGAAGAATGCTCCTTCAGAATTTCAACAATTATGAATGATATTTTTATTCCTTATAGTGAATTCATTATTGTTTACATTGATGATGTTCTGGTATTTTCAAAAAATATTGAAAGTCATTTAAACATCTTGATATTTTTAAAAAATTAGTTATACAGAATGGTTTAGTAATATCTAATCAAAAATGTTTTTATTTCAGACTAATGTGAGATTTTTAGGTCATAATATTGAGAAAGGAAAAATTATTCCTATAAATAGGAGTATTGATTTTGCTTCTAAATTTCCAGATATAATATTAGATAAAACTCAATTACAAAGATTTTTGGGTAGTTTAAATTATATTTCATCACACTATAAAGATTTAGTACATGATACGGCTATATTATATGATAGGCTTAAAAAAAACCCAGCACCTTAGTCTGATATAAGGAATTTGTGGATTTTATAAGTCAAAAGAAGGAAGGTAATACTGCTTCTTCTTCTTCCTATGCCAGAGTATTAGGAGATGAAGAAACTGAAGATAATATCTCCTCTTATCAATAGAATTCTAAAAAAGAAATATTATTTTTTTTTTTGGAAAATAAAGAATTACAGTGGGATAATGATCCATGGATGCTTATGCAAAGGTATCTTGATTCGGCATCATATGCTGAGACTGCTTCTAAACAAAGAGTTTATTATGAAAATATCCTGAAATATTCGGGAATTTGTGAAATTTCACATTTTACTTCGGCAACTCCGAACATTTATAATTTTAGTAAAATCATCATAAAACAGATAATATCCACTTATGAATGGGGTTTAATACCCTAAAGGATATGGAATACCTTCATCCTGAACAGAAAATTTTGATTAAATTCAAATATTGGGATTATATTGAGGCGCTATCAAAAGTTTTCTTATATGAAAACCAGAAGAAGAAACATTCATGGTTCATAAAAATATGTGGGAAGAATTATATCAAACCCATACCAAATTGGTTTTTAAATTGGTGGATTACTTTTGGTCCATATATAAAGGTTCTCCTTGAACCCTTTAAAGCATTATATGCTGAATGGGTGAAAATTTCACCCAAGTTATTAGAATTTGATCATACTACTCAATATTGGAATGATAATATTGGTCCAATGTATTTCTTTATGGAGTTTTCTATTCCATGGATCTAGAAATGGAGTCCAGGAGTGGGTCATACTCAGCACAACATTCGTTGTCTCAAAAGAGTAAGTTATACTAAATTTTGGGATAAATTAACCAAGACAGACGCAGCAAGAAGAGGCTTATATGGCCAGGAGTTGATTGATCAAATCAAGGAAAAGTTGCAGGAATACCAGCACCAGAAGAAATCTCAACAAAAGGAGGAGATTAGTCATTTCCAACAAATTTCAAGAAGGTTGCAGATGCAGAGGGAATCATTTCCATAGAAGAAATAATCCAATCATACATGGAGCAGCTCAAGAAAGACTTGGTAAAAAATTTAGAAGATGCAAAATTAGATGTATCAATGGCTTCTAATAATAGCCAATGCCTTGCAGGAGAATCTCAGGATCCAAATTATAATGATGATCTGGATCTCGAAGAAATATTTTTAGCAGTAAAAACTGCCGTCACTAGCTCTGCTAGTAAAAATTCAAAAAAGCCAGCATAAGAAGACAAAGCAAAAAAAACAAAGTTGTTTTGATAAGACGACTCAACATCTGTCATTATTACGGATTTCAAAAAAAATAGCTTAGGTACTGTTATGATTTCAAATTTAAAATTTCAAATCCGTTTGTAATAGGTTTCAAGTACGGCGATTAGCGCCTATAAATAGCTTTGTTTTTGTTAGAAGGAGGCTCCACTCCTTTGCTATCTTTTCATTTTTCCTTTGCTTGTATCTCTTCATCCCTATCCTATCCTCTCCACTTTTCACTTAAATAAAATCTTCATATTCTCTTTCAGACTTGAAGGCAAATACCGAGTAAGTTTATTTATGTAAAGTTTTCATAAATTTAATACTTCATTATATTTAGCTTAATGGAAGGCTAAATTATTAAGTGTTAGACTATGATAATCAATTTGCTTGATTAATTTATGAAATTATGATTCTGGCATAAGAGATCTTTCTATGCTTAGATATGAATTATCGGTTTAGGTTGGAACAGATAGATCTGGCACTATTAATTATTCATGATGAGTCCAGATGGTGCCCGTTGTAAGCCGTGTGAGGCGTTTAGGGATTTTTCTCCACTTTTCATTTTGAATAATTGATTAGTTGACGGGTTTATTGTTCTGTAAATGTGCCTTATAACTAATGATTAATATCTTGGCATAGATCGATATGTTAAGTTGGTATCAGAGCCAAAGGTTATGAAAGCAAATGGTTTCATAGTTTAACACTTTTCTTAAAAATGAATATATTTCAGAAAAATATATTTCAGAAAAAAGATACTGTTAAAAACAGTATAAAAACATAAACAGATTTTCTGTCAAATCTAGACCTTCTTAATAAATGGACAATTCCATATGTAGAACCTAAGGTGATATACTACCAAGGAGTTTTTTAAATAAAATTGGTTTAAAACAAATTTGTAAAACCACAGAAGAATCAATTTCTTTACAAAATGATGATACAGTTTTAAAACTTCTTAATGAAGAAGATATAAGCGCATATCGTTTTACTCATAAATGTTTACATATTGGTTTGATGCAAATTGCTTTTAAACCATTAACTCTACATAATCTACCAGAAAGTTTTATTGCAACTTTAAGAGATGGTAGAAATAGAATTTGGAGACAATCCATAATAGGAGTTATACAATCTAGCCTGGCTCATGGTCCAGTTTATTTCAATGTTCATCCAAATTTTTAATTATCATTAACTGATGTTAATATTTTGGATGCTTTAACATTAAATGCTAAGACAGAAGGTTATAATTATGAATCAGGATCTGAAGTAATGTGTATATGTTATAGGATTTATTATAAACCTCTGTACACATTAAATTCATGTTATAAAATTAAAGAGAATGAGAAAAAATTGAATCTAATTATGATACGTATAAAATAACAACTAGGAGAACCATTAAATGAGATGAAATTCCAAATCCCTCAACATTGGAAGATGACTAAAGTAGCTCATAGCTAACCAAGAACTGAACATAATATTCAGAATATAACACAAACTCCAGAGGGAGATGTTTATATACAGATGAGTAATACTCAATCTGAAATGGAAAAACTGTTGGGAAATTCCCATAAATCCGGAATGACAAGATCATCTTCGGTTAGATATTTTATTTCTCCTTTCATAGAGGGAGTGGAAAATATTCAACATAGAAGTTCTACTTCTAATTTATGTGGAGAGAAGAATCACCATAATTCTAATTCATCTTTTTATACTGCAAATAATTATTTAGGTGGTGAGAATAATCGTCATTCCCAGTCATTTAATTCAACATTTAATTCTGCTCATTTAAATTCCAGTCATTTACGTGATGGAAATAACCGTCATGGTGCTTCTTGTTCTTATATTCCTTATTATATTTCGCCTAGAAATTTTAGTGATGAGGAAAATCATCATAAGATTTGTAGTGGTGAGAAAAATCATCATGTTGATTTATTACATAAGGATAGAGAAAATATTGTTAGAGGTGTTTATAATACTAAGGAAACGGGTATAATCGAATCTGAAATGAATTTTTCTATATGAATAGTACAATCGAAAAGATAATTTTTCATAAAGGATCTGTAGATAGGTAGAAAATTAGAGCTGAATGTAGCTTACCTAGATGGGAGCCATTTAGAAAGTGGTTTTTACCATCTTTTTCTGCTGAAGAAAAAGAAAATATTCAAGAAGAGTTTTATAAGTTCTTAGGGGAAAAGAATATTTTATTTCCTTTTGTGCCATGGTTTGTATCAAATTATATTGAACCATATATCTCTGTTATAGAAAGGGATTATAGATTGTCTAATGGCAACATTTTAGAAAGTCAATTTCCTCCTCAAGGATCTTTTCAAATCGAAAAATATAAAGTTACATTAAATTTTAATGCCTTTTCTAAATTATTAGAAGAAAATACTCTGCCTGTTACTATTAGACAAATTAATAAGATAATAGAACAACAAAATCATACAAATATATATTTGATTGTTTTAGGAGAACAAATTCTATCTTTACATGAAAGGATTGATAAAATCCTTAATAAAGATACAAATGTAGTAAGTACTAGTGGTACTAAGAGAGTCACAGCCTCTCCTAGCCTCCAGCCTCCACCTGAAATAAAAGATTTCAAATTTAAGTCAACAACGGATTTAGAGAATTTAATATTTGTACAATACGTTTTCTATTACTCATATAATTTTATTAATTATCTTTGAGTTTTATTGTAAATTTTCTTTTAGGCAATAGAGGATTCTATTTTCATTTTTATGATTCTAATAAATTGAAATAAATTATTATCCTTTTGTAAATTGATCATTCAATTTAATGTGTTTTAACTTATTTTTGTTTCCTTATGTTTTTCATTAATCATAATATTTTTTGTATGATAAAATTTGATATTTCGAATATATAGATATAAAAAATTCAACGTAAGGGTGAAATGATACATTTTCAAAATTTCAGCATTAAGATCAATTTATCAAACATGATCAAGTGATTAAGAATTATTATTCAGATATTCGAAAAATATATTTCAGCATTGAAATGTTAAGTATTTAACTTGTTCAGCATTATGGTTTCAGCATTAAGCATTCAGATATAAGCAATAATTTTTATCAAACGAACCCTAACAAATGAAGACTAAATTATTGACTAAGCTTTGGGGGTGGGGGGGGGGGGGGGGGGGAGAATCATGTTAGTCGTTTAAGAGTCAAAGTTACGTTCACCGAACCCTAATCTCTTTTCTCTCTCGCCTGCGATTAGGATTCAGCAACCTTCCTCTTGACTTCGCTTTCACTTTCTTCCTAATAGGAATAATACTTATTGTATATCTCGAATAATACGAGATACACAGAGTAACCTTATATAAGGCTATGGTACAAGGATAAGATCAACCTATAATATGCAACTATACAATGGGACACAACTACAAATACTATATATCAATTGCAGATACTACATATTGTAACAGCCCCCCTCAAACTCAAGGTGGTGAAGCAGAGCATAGCTTGAGTTTGGAAACTAAAGAGCGAAAACGTCTGGGAGAATGAGCCTTTGTAAAGAGGTCAGCAAGTTGATCATCCAACGAAACTGAGACAAGTGTCAATGACTTATGTAACAGATGATGACGCACAAGATAACAGTCAATCTCAATATGTTTGGTGCGTTCATAGAAGACATCATAATGAGAAATCTGTATTGCACTTCGACTATCGCATGATAGTGGTGTGTTGGAGGCGGCCAAAACACCTATATCCGAGATAAGCCATTTGAGCCACAGAAGTTCGTCAGTAGTATCAGCTAATGCTCAGTATTCAGACGCTGAACTGAAATGAGAGACGACTAATTGTTTCTTGCTTCTCCATGAAATAAGAGAGTTCCCAAGGAAGAAACAGAAACAGTCGTGGAACGGCGATCCGTCGGGTCTCCAGCCCAATCGGCATCCGAGAAGGGCCGTAACTCCAGTGGAGAGTTAGCTGAAAAATGAAGACCATATGAAAATTTTCCCTTAACATATCGCAAGATCCTCAGAACGGCAGCAAAGTGAGCTGAACGGAGAGCAGACATGAACTGGCTAACAAGGTGAACAACATGAGCAATGTCAGGTAGAGTAATTGTCAGGTAAATCAAGCTACCGACCAACTAATGATAGCGAGTGGGATCATCAAGAGGTTCACCACCACGTGGGAGAAGTTTGAGGTTGGGTTCAGTAGGAGTCTGGATAACCTTAGAGTCCGTGAGGCCTGCACTGGATAAGAGATCGGAAGCGTATTTTGTCTGAGTGAGGTGGTAGCCAGCGGCAGACCTGGAAAAACTTCAATATGATAGAGAGCCCAAAACTTTCATCTCAAATTGAGTATGGAGAAAGGCCTTCAAGTCACGTATACCTAAAATATCATCACTAGTAATGACCATATCATCCACATATAAGAGAAGAAGAATAGTCACCGGGGAGGAATTCTTGATGAAGAGAGCAGAATCATAAGAACTGATTCGAAAGCCAAGCTGACAGAGAGTGGAACTAAATTTAGAATACCATGCTCTAGGAGCCTACTTCAAGTCATAGATGGCCTTACGGAGACGACACATCTTGGTGGACGATTGGAGAAAATCCGGTGAAGGCTGCATATAAACTTCCTCTTAAAGATCCCCATTAAGGAAGGCATTTTTTACATCCATCTGTGACAACTCCCATCCACACGAAGAGGCTACAGCAAGAAGAGCTCGAACAAAAGTGATTCGGGCCACAGTACCAAAAGTTTCTTCATAGTCAATCCCATATTCCGAAGTGAATCCTTTAGCGACTTGCCGTGCCTTATATAGCATTCGATAGAGCCATCTGAATGAGTTTTGATCTTGTACACCCATTTGCATCCAACCAAGGATTTCCCTAGAGGCAGGTCAACTAAGTCCCACGTATGGTTTTTGAGAAGCTCCTGTAACTCATCATCCATAGCTTGCTGCCAAAGAGGGTTAGACCAAGCCTCTCAAAATGATTGAGGCTCATAAAGAGTAGTAAAAGTAGAAAAACTATGGTATTCACTAAGATATGAGGGAGAGTGTCTTACCCTTGTAGACCACCGAGGTGAAATAGATGAATTTGAAGTTTCTGGGGGATCCACAAACTGAGCGGCACAGTCAGCGGAGACAAGATGATGAGAGCTAGCACCAGGAGTAGGAGCATCGATGGAGGAATCAAGAGAACCTGCACCAGTAGAAGAGAGATTGACCGAAGTGTCGATGACGGGAGGAGTGTTGAAGTACGAGGGTGACTGAGTAGGAAAATGAAGAAAGGAGGAGATACTTGAAAAGGATTATAATAATGATAGCCTTTGTGTTGAATCCCATAACCAAGAAAACAACACAAACGAGAGCGAGGCTCTAGTTTCGTCCTTTCATGAGGCTGGAGCATAACAAAGTATACGGGCCCAAAAATGCAAAGAGTATAGTAATCAGGAGGGACACCATAGAAACGCTCATAAAGGGATGTATTATGGATAACAGGAGAAAGAATGAGATTGATGGTATAGACAGCAGTGAGAGCTGCTTCCCCCCAAAGGCATTCCGGAACACTAGTAGAGAATAGCAATGTGTGAACAGTGTTAAGGATGTGCTGATGTTTACGCTCGGCACGCCCATTTTATTGGAAAGTAGCTAGACAGGAGCGCTGAGGGATGGTACCATCTTCGTGGAGAATGGTAAGAAAGGAAGAGTAGGTGTATTCTGCATCATTATCTGAATGAAATGTCTTAATGATTTAGAAAAGTGAGTGCAAACCATGTTACAAAATTTGCGATAGATCTGCAAAAACTTAGAACGGCGTTCCATTAAGTAGATCTTGGTGAAATGAGAATAATCATCAATGAAAATAATGAAGTAACGAGAACCACCCATAGTAGGGGTGGGAGCAGGGCCCCAAACATCAGAATGAATCAGATCAAATGGCTGAGAAGAGACGGAGTCAGTTAATGAAAAGGGCAATGCGCGTTGTTTTCCAAGTTGACAAGAAATACAATTAAATGAATTATCGTTCACAGATACTAGTGATCCGTTAGATACTAGTGGCTGAATGCGGGATAATGATGCATGACCTAGTCTAGAGTGCCAGAGCTGCATGGTGGCAGACTTAGTGTTAGTGGCGATATGAGCGGTAGTGGAGATGGATAGAGATGTGAGCTCAAATAAATGACCAACTTTACGGCCTGTCCCAACCTGCATCCCAGTCTGTGGATCCTGTATGACACAACCATGTTTCGAAAAATGTAAGTCAAGATCTAAATCACAAAGTTGACCCACAGAGTGTAAGTTAAAAGGTAAATTAGGGACAAAATGTATCTAGAATAGAGAAAGTGGAGGTGGACACAGTGCCGATGTGGCTTGGAGTCAAGGAGAAGCCGTTAGCAGTGCGTATGACATATATAGAGGATAAAGAATTTTTAGAAATAAACAAATATGGATCAGACGTCATGTGATTAAAATATGCAGAGTCAAGAAGCCAATGAGAACTACCTGTTGTGACTGAGAGGATAGGGGAAGAGGTAAACTCACGACGGGAGAGAACTTGGGTAATTAACCTTCAAGCTCAGAGGTGGTGAGAGAGGCGACTGGGAGGGATGGAGAAGGTGGGGTACCAGCCTGGGACTCAGGTTGCACTGCAGCAACAGGAATACCTTGGCGAATAGCAGCCAATTGCTTGCGACATGTATCAATTGTATGGCCCAGAAAATTACAATACTTGCACTGTTTTTTACCCTTACCACTGTTAGGGCGAGTAGCAGGAGAACCAGATGAGAGGTGAGCAGCTTGTCAAGATGGAACAACCATAACCATATCAGTGGATTAAGGTTGCATGCCCCGAAGGCATGTTTCCTCTTAAATTAGTTCGGAGAGAGTTGGTTGGAAGGTAGGCAAAGGGTGACGGTGCAGAAGAGTGGCTCAGATCGGCTCAAACTCAGCTCTCAAAACCATCAGAAACTGAATCAGACGAAGATTATCACGATAGGCAACAAAGAGAGCAGAATCATCTAGGCATGCCCACCGAGGTTCAGAAGAGGCAAATTGATCCTATAGAGAGTTCATCTGGGAGTGGAAAGCATCAATAACTGACCCGGTTCCTGACGGAGAGACTGAACATGGGTGATAAGTCGGCAAAAAAATCCCAGGCTCCCTTTGCAGTCTCAACATTATGAGACAATTTTATTGTTAACATTGTCCCACTCCTCAACTATATCAGCATAGGTAGCCAGAAACATTTCTTTAGTCTGGATTGGTTTGGCTGGGTCACCAGTAACGATACGCTAAAATTTTCGACTCTGGAGAAAACGGTGCATTACATGCATCCAAAGACCATAATTAGTGCTATCAAGAATAATGCTTATCGAGTGAGTGCCATCATTAAGCTGAGAGGAAGTCATAACAATGGAGAAGCCAAACAAGCCTTAAAGAAAACAAAAAATGAAGAACACCCAAACAATTCTTAAGGTAAAAAAGAAATCCAAGTGGAAACGAACCAAACAAGGCCTAGATGATGTGTCGATGCTGTGGACGACACGTGGCGAGGCAGGAAGTCAAAATCAGGCCCAGTCAAAATTGGGCTGACGTGGCACCTTGTCTTCTTAACTGGACGAGATTTGCGGTGTCGGAGCTCACGGACCGAACAGCGGCAGAGATCAGCGACGACGACGGAACTCCGTAATTTCAGATCTGGGAGGAAACTGCAGATCTGGAATAGTCTCAGAAGACAGAAGCGGCGCCGGCGATCAGATCGTTGAGATTTCGGCTTGGAGAAGACGTTAAACCGGCGATGAGATCGTGGAAATTTCGGCTTGGAGAAGACCGACCCTGCGTTTGGACATGGGAAATCGAACGAGACGGACAGATCTGAAGATCTGGAAGATGAATTAAATGAGATGGAGCTTCCCGTTGACGACACCGATTCTGAAACTTCGGCAATCGGACGAGACGGAGCTTCCCTTTGACGACACCGGTTCTGAAACTTTGGCAATCGAACGAGACGGATCTTCCCTTTGACGACACCGGTTCTGAAACTTTGGCAATCGAGCGAGACGGAACTTCCCATTAAAGACACCGGATCTGGTCAGCAAGCATGCAACGGACAGGATCGGAAAAAAAAAAAAAAAACCGCCGGAAAGTATGGAGGCCGGAGGCACCGGCGTGATGGAAGAGACCAATTTCGGGTTTTGGTTCTAATAATAATACGTATTGTATTATTTGTATTATTGTATATTTTGAATAATACAAAATACACAAAATAATTTTATATAAAGGTACGATATAAGAATAAGATCAATCTATAAAATAACTATACACAATTACAATACTAAATATCAAGGGGTATGTTATTTACAGGTATATTTTTACTAAATATCAAGTGGTAAAAAGACGTTAATACACTTGGTAAAAAAAATTTACCAACATTTTACCCTAACTTTACCAACCTTATTCATCCATTCTTATCCCACAATCCTAAACACATCCATACATTCCTCCTCCCATTTCTTCTCCATTTTCTTCCCTTCACCAAAAATTCACTATATTCATTGAAGCATAATAATCGAATTTTGCTTGAGTTTCATGGCGAAAAATGCAAATGAAGATCCATATTACACGGTAGTATGACATTACAATTTGTATGGATTAAAGGTAGGACCTTTTGCATCTTTTTGGAATACTGGGTGGGAATTGCCCAAGGCCACCAATTTTCGAAGAAAAACGCGCCCAACACTGGCGATTTTATTGAAAAAAATCGCCAGAGGAGGGCGTTTTTTTTTAAAAAAATCGGTGGCCTTTGGCGTTTTTTTCCAAAAAAATCGCCCTTCTCTGGCGATTGTTTTGGAAAAAGTTGCCCACACCAGATAGGGGCGATTTTTTTGAAAAAAAACACCTCCTACAGGCGATTTTTTTCCCTGATATGGCCTTCCTCCATTTTTACCCCGATTGCGTGAATTTCTAATATCATATTGGTTTGCTTGACAGGCTCCGCACGTTTTGGATGAGGGAAACTATCTAGATTACACGGATGTATTTAGGACTGAGGAAGAGTTCACGACTCGAGCTGAGTTGATTGGTTGGGTTGAAGTCAGAGCTGCCGAGCATCGGTTTGATACGAAAATTACCTCTTCTAAAAAATGGAAGGGGCCTCTCAAAGGAAGAAGAGGGAGAGTTGACATTTGTTGTGATAGATCGGGGGAAGTTAGAAGCAAAGCACCCCCGGTTGAAGAGAAAATATCCCGTAACAACACTAGTAGCAAGCTGACTGGTTGTCCTTTTAAAATATCAGGGAAAGAAATTAGTGGGGGTACCTGGAAGCTGAGTGTCATTAAAGGGCACCACAATCATGAATTACCCCTGGTTAGAAACTGGCATCATAAGCAGTCCCAGTTCAATGACCAGGAAAAGGAGAAAATTTCAGAAATAATGAAGATAAATGTGGCTCCAAAGCAGATGCTGTCAAAACTGCGATATGACAATGCGACTAATGTCACACGTATCAGGCAGGTTTACAATGAAACGGCAAAGGTTAGAAGAGAAGAGAGGGGAGATTTAAGTCCTATACAGTATTTCTTGAAACTGATGCAGGATTACAGGTACTACTATTGGTTCACAGCGGAAAATGAGCGTAACGCGCTTGAGAACGTGTTCTTCCCCCATGCGGATGTTCCTAGTATGCTTCGTACGTTTCCGTACGTTTTGTATATGGATACGACATACAAGACCAACCGGTATGACATGCCTATGTTTCAGATAGTCGCTCATGTTCCGACGGATCAATACATACATGTTGCCTTTGCTTTCTTGAGGGATGAGACATATCCAACTTACTTCTGAGCTATGACTAGGTTGAGGCAACTTTTTGATCCATTGACATATCTCCATGTTGTTATGACGGACAGAGAGTCAGCTCTAATGAAAGCTGTTCACGTTGTTTTTCTCGAGTCTAAGCAACTACTGTGTAAACGGCATATTGCTATGGATGTGAAGAAGAAAGCACTCACTGTGTGTACGGACAAAGATATATTAGATGAGTTTGAAGGACGGTGGAGAAGAGTTATGAGTGGTCTAACGTATGAAAAGTTCACGAAAGCTATGAGATCATAGAGACCAAATATAGAGGCCGGTGGATGTCCGTGGTTAATTATTTGCACCATACTTGATTGGATCCCCACATGACCAAGTTTGTCTCAGTCTGGACTAAAGAGATAAAACATTATGGAGGGCGCACAAATAACATGTGAGACTATTCAATTTTGTTGCCTACAGTTATATATATATATATATGATACCATTACACATTATTCCCTTATGTACATCATTACATTTGTTCGTCTTTCATAAATGCAGGGCTGAGAGTGCGCACGCAATGTTGAAGCGCGCCATTAAAACTGATAGAGGTTTATTTCCTACAATATTTCTGGCTATAAATGAGATGATAAAATTGCATTTGGGTGAGATACGTAGTAAAATGGAGGCATCCCGTAGCTAAACAATCCGCGAATCCAATTACATGTTGTATAGTAGGATCAATGGCAAAGTTTCGCAAGATGCCATACTGTTGCTGTTACAAGAATACAAAAAGCGAGGTGCAGTCTATGGGGCGACTAGTGAGATGTGTGGTTGTAAACTGCGAACCAGCTATGACTTGCCGTGTGCGCATCAGATGGTTGAAATGGCCAGGAATTACATACCTATTGATCCCTTGGATGTGGACCTCTTCTGGAGGACCCTATCTTTGGATGAGAGGAACATGCCTAGCGATGAGGAACGACAGACAGCACAAGGTCGACTGCATGAGATGTATGTGGAAGCCTCGCAGCGTCCGACTGCAGACATTTATAGGGTAGCGGGTGTCATGCATAGCACTTTGCATCCAGAGATTGTTGACCTCGCAGATCCTATTCAAAGGCCACGTAGGGGAAGGCCGAGGAACAACTCGACGCAGCGAGACCTTTCTGGATACGAGCATGCCGAGAGGGAAGCCGGCCTAGGCAGAGGCAGAGGTACATATAGTTGTCATATCCTTTGCAATTGGTTGTTGTTTCAATTATTTATTATGATTTATATATTGCTCATGCATTCAAATACTATGTGCAGGTCGCAGCAGGTCAAGTGGGTCATCATCCAGGAGTATTCGAATGACTCCTAACGAATCCAACTGGCCTTTCAACCTCCCGTCTTTGGTTAAACACTTCGTGTTCGATTATGTCGTTGATTATAAAAATGTAATGGGGGATGGACACTGTGGGTTCAGGGTAATTTCTAAATTCGTACATGGTGACGACTCACTTTGGTCGCAAGTCCGCCGGGAGATGTTACATGAACTTCACGCGTATGCCTCATTATGGTTTGGCGTCCTCGGTGAAGCTATGTATTATAAAGCCCTTCAAGTGTTGGATTACCACATAAGTCCAGCAACAGAGGATTTCTGGTTCGATACTTATCTATTTGGACTACTTGTCGCCACGAGATACCAGAGGGTATTCGCTTTTTACGGAGCGGAGTGTTGCACCTTCCTTCCACTTCGATTGCGGGAGTCCGGTGTATGTGATGATCCGACCACTTATATCACTATGGGACATATCCGGGGCAACCATTTCATTTGTTTGGAGACGAGAGGTGAAATCCTGTTGCCCCCTGTCAGTGTGTTGTGGAGACACCATAAGGACAACCTGATGGATGATTTTGAGGAAAGGTTAAAACCTCGATTGGATAGATACCATAGCTTGTACGTTGCTAGCTTAGGCAATGTAGACAGGGAACCCACAATAGTTATCGATTAGGGCGTAAAGATTTATGATTTCAAATTTATGGCATTCTCGGTTGTGTTTGTATTGACATATAGATGTATTGCATATTTAGAATATATTTGTTATGTTGCTAATTATTGCAATAGTTTACTATTGTGGTTAGGTTTGTATTGCCAATTACATTCCGATGGGAATTATTATAAGTCAGTTAACTTCTTTAGAAATGTTAAAGTGCAGTATTGTATTAGGGATCCTATGGACTGCATATGTTTGGGAATGTGGGTTGTTGTTGAAGTGACAATTGGATGAATGAGGGGCTGTCATCAGAGAAAACGCCTGACTCAGGCGTTTTTATCTGCGAAAAACGCTTCAGAAAGGCGTGTAAATCCAAGTCAATCGCTTAACTCAGGCGATTTTATTCCAGAAAAATGCCTGAGGTAAGCGTTTTTCTGGAATAAAATCACATGAGGTAGGCGACTGAATGGAATAAAAACGCCTATATCAGGGGTTTTTATCCCGGAAAAAGGCCTGAATTAGGAGTTTTTATTGGAAAAAAACGCCTCTCTTAAGCGTTTTTCTCCAAAAAACACGCCTAATTCAGGCGATTATATGCGATAAAAACGCCTGATTAGGGCGTTTTTCTTGTTCTCAGTCGCATTCCTCAAGCGTTTTGATACCAAAACAACGGCGCATTGAACACAACAATATTACCTACATCCGGGAACGCAAAATTTTCACTAAAACAGTGCTACTGTGTTTAAATTGTTTGAAATTTGGGCAGAGTCTCCCCTGTATAAAAGCACCTGAATCCCTGTTCATACCATATAATGGATCACTAAATTTTTTTCTGCACTTCAATCAACGGCACTCCTAATAAAAGACACTATTTCGACATATATATTGTATTGGGGAGTAAAAAAAAAAGAAACAATCATCCAGCATTACACTAAAATCACAAAATACATAATCCAACTATAAGGAAAGCTGTGCACTAAGGCTGAAATGGAGGTCCCAGTGCAAGCTGTTCCAGTCCCGGCATCAGGCCCTCCAAATGATAAGCAACGTCTGCAATAACCTGCCTACGTGTCTCAGGGTGGACAGCATGTTCAACCATTGGATGAAAATAGACTGCACGAGAGGCTAAATACTGAAGTCGCTGTAACAAGTAAAATGACGATGACAATCAGCAACTAGTAAGACAAATATAGGGAAGAATGAAATAAAATAAAACATCATTATAAACTCACTGCATTGAGGAACAACTGAGTAGGATCAGGAGTGTATTCCTCGACAGGACCACTACTGACACGGATGTGCGAACGCGACCGGAAGTACTCAAGGTAATCCTCGCTTGCTTCGTCAGTATACTCCGCCCTCTTCATATCTCGCAGAAGCCTTGTATGCGAGATTTCCCAACCACTCAGATCCGCAACGTATTTGCAAACATACTTCTTTGTCTCTGGCCCTCTATAGCACTCCTTCGATTTGAAGACACGAAATAGAACTTGTTGGGCGTATCTGAACTGTCGTAACACCCGATCCGGCATATAGGGCTCTTCAACGTTAACGCTATATATAAGGCCCCTATACAAAGAGATTTTATGGACCAATGCAGGATTGGGCTCAAATGGGATCCAATTAACCTGGCCGATTATGAAATAAATCACCAAATGTAGCACAATAACATAAAAGAACTGTTCGTAATCACAAAGAATGGACATATTACCTCGTTCGGCTGCAGTGCATCTAGGGCCCTCCTGTATGCCTCCAAATCATATTTTGCAACACGCTTCTTCCCAGTACCAACTTGCCATTTCATTGCCGCCGCCCAGCCAATATTCCACGACCGCTTCTTCGGTGGGCTGAATGTTGGGAAGTATTCATATATCCAGCTCTAATAATAATGAACAGAAGAACAATCAGTACATATCTTGTAATGAAATACAACGAATAGTGATAAGGAAATCAACATGTACAGTGACAAACCTGAAGCAAAGTCAAACAAGCAGAAAACTGTGCACTATGTGCCCTCGACGCCTTCCCAAGCTGGCGGTATAAGTACGCCAATGTGGCAGCTCCCCACGAGTAATCACTTACTGTCTCAATATCGCGAAGAAAAGTTAAATACTGCGCAGAAACGTGGGTTTTAGACTGTCCACAAACAGGGAAAGCCCTAAAACCCACAATAAATAACCCGAGGCAGCATTAACTTTGTCAAATCTCCCGGCACAATTCGCCTCAATGGTTGTCAACTTCACAAAGGCAGGCCTATCCATTTTCACTTCATCATTCCCCAACACAGCTGCAACATCCGTCGCTATTTGTGTAGTCTTTGTTTTGCCATAAATGGGCCTACCCCCCAGCGGAATGCGCAATATGTATGCAACATCATGCAATGTGATTGTCATCTCCCCGAACGGTAAGTGGAAAGAGTTGGTCTCCGGATGCCACCTCTCCACAAACGCACATAGCAAAGCGGCGTCTAATTCATCATGCATGCACTGGACTAAATGGGCCAATCCAGACCCCTCAACAAGCTTTTTCATCTCTTCATCGGCCGGCCAATTTTTCAATCGATCGGCCCCATTATGACATTTCAGTATCCCCCGTTCCTACACAATGTAAACAACGAAATAAAACGAGGGGATACAATTCCTAAAGCATTTAATTTGCAAAAAAATAAATAAATAAATAAACCGTGCAAACTTTCTTCATTATGCCATTATGGATCACAAGTAACGAAGCATAGATAATTACCAAAATACTAATTCATTGAACATCGCATATGAACGTGCGGAATTTAATAGAATTACCTCTCCATGCCAGACGTGGTAGGCAGTGTGGCCTTTGAAACTCAAGAGCAACTCAGGGATTACAGGACCACCTTCTAGCGGATGGTCCAGCTCCTTGTATTCCTTCCACCCTGCAATCGCTGACCTAGCCTCACTGCCCATGAGTCCTTTCCCAGCTCTCCTACTTGGTTCGCTGCTTGTATTAGCCCCTTCACCATCACTTCTTCCATAAGCCCCCTCGCCGTCACCATCATCGTGGGACATCTCAACATCTGAAAAGGGTGGGGCGAAAGGTTGTTCTGTAAAGGACGCCCCAATCCAGACACTGAATGTTGAAATGAGTCTTCAGTTATGGGAGCAATGACATTCTCTGTCGCAGAAGATGCACGCGATCGTGCAACCACCTTCCTCGAACGCTCAGATGCCGTTGAATGAATACGCGGGGCATTTTCTGACTCTTGAATAAAAGGCTCCCCGGATTTATCAGGATTAACACTCTCCCGGAATGGTTCCGGATTACTACTCTTACCGGACTTGGATCTTTTTCCCGTCCGACGGAATATATTACCTTTAAATCTGTCTTCCATCTGCATTAAAAGAAAATCATAAACAAACAACATATTATATGTAAACATATTTAAAACCAAAACAGATTTCGAACAAACGCCTCATCGAGGCGTTTGTTTCGGGGACAAGCGCCTCGTGCAGGCGCTTGTTCCCGAAACAAACGCCTCGATGAGGCGTTTGTTCCAGAAAAACACGCCTCCATGAGGTGTTCTTCTGAAGAAAAAACGCCTCGTGGAGGCGTGTTTTTCTGGAACGAACGCCTCATCTAGGCGTTTGTTCCCGAAAAACACGCCTCCACGAGGCGTTTTTTCTTCAGAAGAAAGCCTCCATGGGGCGCTCCTTCCCGAAAAAAACGCCCCCGGGAGGCGTTTGATTCAGAAAAACACGCCTCTCGGTGGCATTTTTCTCTGGAACAGACGCCTTCCTGGGGCGTTTTTCACTCGAAAATTCGCTTCCCCGAAGCGTTTTTCCGGTTTCTTCACCGGTTAACGGTTTTCCCAAAGATCAACCACGGAATTTTCCCTACTTTTGTTAACATCACAGCCGGTAACGCAACTTAGCCACTAAAACATTACTAAGCAACCAAAACAATGCAATCTTTCAAGATTCAAGCCAAAATTTCCATTCACTTCAAAAAATGCAAACATTTACACATCCAACATACATGCACATTGCACAATAATTATGCTCGAAAGGGCCGAAAAACGCAGCAAACATGCATTCAAAACCTTGCCCATAAACAAAACAACAACCAATTCACTTCAATTCCAACATTTGGAACAAAATGTAAAAACGGAAAAAAAACAGCCCACCTAATTAACGCTTCCCGTCGGCGTGGAATGGCCGGAAATGGAGCTCCGCACCAATGGAAGAATGCAGCCGGAAATGGAGAAGCCGAAATTGGAGAGGCCACCAGCAGCGAGACAGACCAAAGCAGCAACCAGCGCAGCAAGCAACGATGAGAAGTTTTGGCCAAGGAAAGAAATTTTTTTTACTTTATAAGGGAGAGGGGCTTTTCGGTCTTTTCACACCCTCACATTTTAAAAAATGGCCTCCATTTAGTAATTTGTGGCCTGTAAATAACATTTCCGAATATCAATTACAATACTATATATCACAACACCTCCTATCAAGTTTCCATTGTCAGCTGGTCCAACTCGATCACTAATGATGGTTGGTGTTGTAAAGCTGTTGAATTCTCTTTCTGGATGATTGGCGCCGACATAGCTCGTTGGATGGAACCTAGCCTAGATAACCATCGGGTTTTCTTTTCTTCTTTTTTTTTTTTTTTTTTTTTTCCTTTTTTTCCTTGTTCTCGTAGTGTCTCTCCACCTCACTCATATTTCTTTGTTTCTCCTATTAAAATTTTGCTGGTTGTCCTAGGTTTTGGGTTCGTCTTGTTCCTTCCGTGATGGATTGGTGTTGTTCCTTTGGATGAGTGGAATTAAACTAGATGGTTTGTTAGACTAAATGGCAATTTGGTTTCTTTGAATTGGAATTCTAAATTGGATATAATTTTCACAAATCCATTTCTAATTAAAAAAATAAATTTCAAACGATAAAACCAATTCCAAGACCCAAAAAACCCACCAACTGAACTGATGCCCATCACTACTTAGCACTACATCATACCATTTAAGAGTATTGTGCACTTTCTGCGTAATTGATACCCACCCCGGTCATAGAATAAAATATCCATAGGTAAGAATATTTATACCAATCCTATACGTTTGAATCTTAAGCACATATAGTACAGTTAAATAAATAAACAAATGAAATAATTATGCCAAAAAGATTGGACTCATGAGTTGTGTAGGTGAACATACAAACTAAACTGTCACGAGATATGTTAAAATTTCATCCATGTTTTGATAGACAATAAAATTCATGTGGCTAGCCTAAACCAAAATAATGATCTATTTATTGACTTTCATATTTTCATTGGTCAAAAGATAGAATAGCTAGAAAACCTCACATACTCAACTCTCCATAACCTTTACACAATAACTAATTATGGAACAATGTAATATATCTCAAAAATCTATTCAAATCAAACTTCACCACTTTTAGGTAAGTTCAAGTTTCAAAGTATTCCTGGCCACAAAATGCTCAATGACATTATTCAGTGGCGGAGCTAGGCCCCAAGGTCAGGAGGGGCAAAATTTTAGAAGAAAAAAAAAGCTATAGTATATTAACATTTTTTGTCTGAAAAAATGCAAAAATAAATACATTCGAATATTTTTTGCTGGATTTTTAAACTCATATTTGGCTTTACCAAACTTAAAATTCACTAATAATACTTGTATACATTGTCACAACAAATACATTTTTACTTAATCAAATACTAAATTTTTTTTTCTACAGTTTGCCCCTATTTTTCTTAATTTTTGGTGGGACAAAATCAACTAATTATTTACTTACTTTTTGTTATTTTTATATAATAACTAGACTATTTTTGAAAATTTAATTGCCCCACCAAGACAACATGTGGCTCCGCCACTGATTATATTATAGAGGCAGACTTTGGCACCACTTAGAAGAATAAACCTCCAAACCAAGGTTTCATCTTAACATACCTTAGACATTTTCCCTATTCCTCAAAAAGGTTAGTACATGCATTAAAAGGGCAAAAGTACGTTTTACTAGGGTACAACTTTACACTTTTTTTTTTTTTTTTCAATCATAAATGCCTTCAACGTTTTTTAACTAGTACAACTTTACTCTTTTCCTATAATAAAATTTCCACATAAGATAACATGTATTTAAATAAATTAATTACATGTCAGCATTCTGGGTTTGCTTTGGCACTCGCAACAAGGGAAGGGCTCTGGTCTCCGATGGAGCTCCGACAAAGAAGATTGCAGCGATTTAGTGATAATATGCCTAGTAACCTGATGAGAAAATAATTGTGCATTCAAAAATATTAAAAAAAAAATCAATACACTGTTTCAATTAGCAAGATAGCAATCCCTTTGGAATTGAAGAATATCACATACCTGCACGCAATGGATTAATCTTGTAAGAATGACTAATGCATTCAAAAAAATGGGGAGAAATATGCCTGGTCCAAGTGCATAATACCAACATTTCAATACGATGATTACCACACCTCAGTATTATAAATGCTGAACCTCAGTGTTCATAAACTAGAGAAACATTAGAAGTGCCTTAATGTATATATATAAGTGAATCATATATTGGAATCCTAGTGAAGCAATTGAATAAACCAAACATTTCAATCAACCATTAAGAATATGCATGCCAAGTATTAAAATGAAATTTGGTTAAACCAACTCCAACATTATTATTTGAAGCTTTGATTTGTGGATTCACTTTCAACACAATAAGGATAAAAAATTGAAGAAGAAAAGAAAGACATGCAGTTTGAGATGCATCAATTACAATATGAATCATATACTGAGACTTAACCAAAAAAAGGAGAGTCCACCTTGTCTGTAAAATACATGATTCAGGTTCTTTAATTAGCTTGGTGGAGTGATTTTTGGCAATGCCAGGGCAATTAACATTGAAATTCAAAAGAATGAAAACAAATGTTTCCTCCGTTCCATTAGAAGATTTCACTTTGTATTACTAAAATCGGTATCACAAAATCAACTAAGAATGGTAATGTAGTACTCCCTTCGGTCCAAAATAAAAGTCGTTTTAGAGGGAATAACAATCTTAAAAATAAATGATGTTTTAGAAAAAATATAATTTTTTTTCCTCAACTTACCCTTGTCTAAACTTATACAACTAATTAAGAATTAGTGATTATTTAAATATATAGTAGTATTACTTGGATTACAACTCAAGACTCCAAGTAGTATTAAATTAAACTAGTTAATGTTTTCTTAATCTGTCTAAAAAACTCTAAAACGACTTTTATTTTGGACTGGAGAGGGTATGTAACTATTTGGACTTTTACTGGCTTCAATACTAGCACCTTGTTCACCTCCTCCACAAGGAAAAATGCACACCTGATTGCTGTTATCCAGACAGGGAAGGATTGATTTACATTAACAGTAATCCTTAAAAACAGCAAGAATCAGAACAGGAAAGGTAAACCTCAATTTCAGGCCATACACTAACACATAAAAATCAAGTTCCAAATTCCCAAAAAAGTTTCTATGATTCTTTACCTTTCAGCCTATTTAAGACTAACAGTATTGCACTAAATTTAATTGGCGGGGAACAGGAACAAGCAACTGTTGATACTGTTACCGAATCCTTTCCTCTCGTGCCAAAAACATTTAAGGACAGACTGAAATACAAATTTTAAATTTGTTCAGGCAAAGAAGGGAAATATTCACAATTGCGATCAATAATGAAACTACTTCAAATTAAAGATTATTTTTGCAATTGAAATATTGCACCAAAAATCTTGTGTTTTACAACTGGAGATGTCTCCATGTGCAGGTTCCACAGCTGAAAATGATGAAGTAGTTAAAATCAATTCAACGACGGCTGCCGAGGTCCGATGGATCACCTCTCTCCTCGGCGAACTTGGAGTCTCCCTCTATCAACAGCCAATCATCTACTGTAACAATGTGGGTGTAACAAATCTCTCCTCCAATCCAGTCTTTCATTGTCGCATGAAGCATGAGGCTCTTGACTTTCACTTCATTTGTGAACAAGTTCAAGATGGCACCTTACGAGTCACCCATGTCTCATCGGCGGATCAACTCCCCATAATTTGCATATAGATAAATGCTAGTCAAACCCTATCCCATTATCCAATCCCTATAATCCTCCATGTAGATAAATGCTAGTCAACCCTATCCCATGATCCTATCCTCATAATCTTCCGTGTAGATAAATGCTAGTCAAACGCTATCCCATTATCATATCCCTATAATCTCCATCCATGTAGATAAATGCTAGTCAAACCCTATCCCATTATCTCTCCCTATATTCCTGCCCGTAGTTAATTTGTTTATATCCCCATGGTAAATGTTAGCTATAAATCGGACACTATAGTCAATGGAAAAGTGTGTGATTGTTCATACATAATTCTATACATTTTTATAGAAAATATAGTCTCTTTTTCTTAGGTTAGTGTAGTTTTTACAAGTGGGTCATCTCTTTACTTTCTATTTTGTGAAAATGTTCGAACTCTAGATTGGATTTGTGTTCTTGGTGACAAATGAGTATATCCCATAAATGGTTTATTCTTTTCTTCCATCTCTTTAATTATGTTTTATGATTCTTGTGTTATTTATGCTTTTATGATGATTATTAATTTTAGTAGCTAAACTCCCTTAGGGGAGGGGTTAGAATGACATGTCCTTATTATTAATTATTGATGAATTCTATATATATGTGATTGGATTATTGTTTTATTAATGTTTCTATCACTTGCTTCCATTAATTGTAGAAATGACTTAATTGCAATTATTCAAATTGACCACTAGTGATATGATTTGGATACTAATAAGATAGGAAATATACTAATTGGATTCAAAAGGCTTTTAAGAAAATTAATCTTTACCTCAAAAAAGAAAATTAATCTTAATGGTTCAAAATCTAAAAATCACCATGGGAACATAGGTGATTGAGGAAATTGAGACAATCTAAGTGACTTGATTGGACCTATATTCGAAATCGTTTAACGCCTACATTAATTTTATACTCGTTGCATACTTGTAGAGGAATTCGATAGGAGCTTGGAAACTTTAAATCTAACCCCCACCATTTTTATTTTTGAATTATATTTAAAACTTTGTTAATTTGCAATTCCATTTAGTTTCTAACACACAAAGACCGGTTTTGGAATCAATTAAAAGTTAATGCATTTGAATTCACTATACACGTTTTAGGTATAGTTCTTGTGGATCGACGTGTACGTGTTTGTCATGGTATTACTTGTTTGCGACACCGTATACTTTCCGTTCTAGTTTGTTCTTTTGAAAGTGTAGTTCTAGTCAGTTCGCATCGAACAAGAAAAATAGGCTTTAGTGACGACAGAAAGTCGTCAGTAAAAATCCACAAGCCATCACTAAAACCCTTTAGTGACGACAAACTAGTCGTCAAGTGGTTGCAACTATAGATCCGTAGCTAAAGGGTCCAGTGACGACTTTTTTGCACCGTAGTCACTAAAGCCACCATTTAGTGACGACCAGTCTGTCAACACTAAAATTAGTGACGAAAAAAATCGTCACTAGGTGTGCGTCAATAAAAGTGTCAAGTTGTCAGTAAAGGGTGTATTTTTAGTGACGACAAAGATAGCGACGAAAAAAAGTCGTCAGCAGGAAACAAATGGTCAAAGGCTTTAGTGACAAACTTCAATGACGAGAAAATGGGCATCAGTAAGAAATAAATAGTCAAAGGCTTTAGTGACAAACTTTTGTGACGAAAATAGGTCGTCAATATGAAAGTCAACAATTTTAGTGACGAGATTTAGTGACGACAAATGTTGATCAAAAGAAATTTAAAAATTCAAATTTAATTGAATATATATCATTACAGAATTGTTATTTGCAGGAACCAAATTACTATTTACAGGAACATTTTCCTTTGAATTTACTAAATGCCCTTGGTTATTTTTTTCCTTTTTTTTTAAAAAAAAAAACAACATTTTTCAGAAAATGTCGCCCACTACAGGCGACATTTTCGCTGAAAATGTCGGTCCTTACAAATAGCGACATTTCTTGCGAAAATGTCGCCTGTACTGGGCGACATTTTCGCGAAAAATGTCGCCCACAGAAAATGTCAGTCCCTGCAAATGGCGACTTTTCTGCGAAAATGTCGCCTGTAGTGGGGGCGACATTTTCGCGAAAAATGTCGCCCATTATAGGCGACATTTTGGCAAGAAATGTCACTTGTAATGGGCGACATTTTTGCAGAAAATGTTGTTTTTAAAAATTTTTTAAAAAAAAAACCAAAGGAATTTTAGTAAATTCACAAAAAAATATTCCTGTTAATGGTAATTTAGTTCCTGCAAATAGAATGCCCTTTTCATTAATATTATTCAATTATTTTAGTGACGACAAATGTCGTCAATAAGAGAGAAATATTCAAATATTAATGACGACAACCAATTGTCAATAAAAATGTAATACAATTAATAAACTAATTATGTCATAAACATCAACAAATTCTAAAATAAATATACTAACAATACTATAGAAGATTCTTTCACTACAATAATCAATCTAATTGGTATCGAACTAACAAATGTGAGAAAAGAACTTTTGACTTCTACCACCCTGAGTGCAACAAATGAGTCTACCAACAAATAAGTTTGATTGCTTGGCAAATGAATGACAAGAACCTTGAAATCACCATAGCATGAGATCCATTCAACAATGGCAGAAGGTATTGTATTGGACTGCATCATTAATCTAGCTGTAAAAAAGCACCATTAGGCTTGCAAATCAGTCATTTAAAAAGCCAAGTAACACATACAATCCAGTTTTAACTAATAGATGTCAAAATTGAGCAAATCAAAGATAACAAGATATGAGAAAATGCATATAACATCAACAAACTAAACCTTTAGACTCTAATGCATACATCAGAGAAAAAGTTTCATACTTGTTATAAGGAACTCAAGTGAAAAAGGTTTTAAATATGCTTGTAAAGATTAACAACAACCAATTCAACTACTGTTACTCTCCATAGAAAACAAATTACTCTTCATAAATAACAAATGGTTTTTAATGCCACTCACTAGATGTTAATTGTAAACATAAATGAGTCCACAAAGAAACTATATATTGGAAAATCACAAGAAACGAAATAGAATATGTAATTTCATAGAACTGAAACTTCCATTTGAGCCTAGCTAAAGTGATGCAACTTCTTTTCATTTCATTAGAAAAAGAATGCTTGTGTTCTTGTCTCACTGAGCTCTTTTCAAGATAACCAAGAAACCTAAAAGAAAGAGTTATAGTAAGAAGTTTAGTGGACTTCATTGCAACTCAAAAAAAGAAAATGCAATATCAATGCATTTGCCGGGGAAAAAATCAATGGATAAAACAACCACTTAATCGAATTGCTCTGTCAACTCTCGTCGCAGAACTCCCATACCTCTCAATTCAGGAAATTCCAGTATATCTTCCATACATCCATAGTAATCCAAAAGGGGAGAGAAGGGTTAAGAAAACATCCAGAGTACTAGGTGGTGTTGAGGTTATTAAGCATAACAATCTTCCTAAATTATGACACAAGAAAGGACAAGCCTTTCTGAAGGATGTAATGCCTCATGGATTCTTCTCAGGCTGAACCATAACAACCACACATCGAGCTGGAGTGGATTGAATACACACCTAACTTAATTAAATCATTAGAGCATAAGTATAGAAACAAAAATAAAATCAGTGACATAATAAACCTTTTTTCTACTAGTGTTCCATGCCAAAATACTAGGGAAAAATACAGTAGCCTTCTAAAATTTCTATAAAATAATTCAGCATGAAAAATATGACATGAGTACCTGAGAAAAATATAGCAGCACTCTCTAGTTTTCATAAGAAAATCTTCAGTTTAGCACAAAAAAACAACCTAAAACCCAAGAGAAGTACATCAGCATTCATCATTTTCTATCAAAAAATTCAGAGCACCAGAAAACAAATACAAGTACACAAGGATGAACAACCCCTGCAAAAATTAAAGGCTTCACTTTCAGAATATAAATAAAAGAAAAGAAAATTCTCATGTTATGTAAAGAAGAAAAGATTCAGTTCATTCCACAGGAAGAAATAAATTAAAACTTTTACTAATGTCAAAATAAAAGCGCCAGAACAGAAAAAAAAGAAAACAAGAAGCTTTGGCTCTGTCCAAAAAATGCTTCAGACCAGTTAAAATTTATCATCAGAAACTCTAAAAACTCAAAATTTATCTAATCAATAAACAAAATATATCAACCCTAACTGTGAATCCTTGCAAAAATTATAATAAGCATGCATCATATAAGGATTTGATACACAAATTGGTGCAAAAACATCAAAAACAAAAGGCTCTGACGCAAATGATAATAAGCATGCATACCATGGAAGTATTCAGGGGAAACACCAGGGAAGTAGAAACCATGGGCATTATGGAAACAAAGCAAAAGAGCAATGACTGATGAGATTATCAACCTTTGCATTGCTTTCATAGATCCACCACCACCTATTCTTCCCATTGCTGTATTCTCTAGTACTGTGTTCAGTCAATCCTCACTCTCTCTCTTTCACACTAGCACTGAACTGAACAAAAAGTCATGAAGATCCAATCTTGCAACATAATATATATGTATAAATGTAAACGCACCAACATAAATTAATTGACACCTAGTTGAGAGTGGAAAATGCGATCATCTAACCATTTCCATTCCACTAGCTGGATCATTGAAATGTAATCACCCCTTTATTTGTCAATGTAGAATTTTTGTTTTTGAGTTTGCAGCCAAGAATCATGCATGTCGCCTATATGAAATATACCTCATGTGCCATCGGGATTTTCCCACCAAGTTAAGGATAGATTTTTCTCTAATACCCAATTGCTCAGGAAGGCATCCAAAGAAATATCACCACAGCCTCTTTTAGTTAAAATGAATCCAAAGCCATTCCTCACCACCGTCATAGACAAAAAGAAAGAAAAAAGAAAAAGATTACTATTGGAACGATACTTCAAACAAACATACACAGTCACATTCACAAACAGGCTCTATATTCAATATATATGTAGCAAGCATTATAATTATCATATTAAAATGCAATTAGGTTTTTCATTACTTTCTAAACAAAAAATCAATGAAATTATTGGCCCACGGGGAGGGGTAACTACGCGTGAAGAAGTCCTAATCTCCAAAGTGGCCTCATTCATCTCCTTTCTGAGCCTTTCCAAAAACCTGCAACTTTCACTTCCTGTAAATAAACGAAAGGAAGCTTAGATTCGCCTTTTGTAAGACAAAAGGAAACATCGCTATACCACCATGGTTGCAAGCAACAGAGGACTCACTAGAAACCCTCTGTTGATCGCCAAAATACAACAAAATTGAAAATATGGGGAGGTGGTTCAATTTCCCTTGTAAAATGGAAAAATACCTAATCTGTAGCTGTAGTCATGGTTGTTATTGAGGTGATAACTGTGCCTGTTATTTAGACGGAGAGAGGGACGATTGAACCAAAGTAATTTGATCGGACGGTAGCAGCGGCGACTGACGAGACCAATAGAATTTGAGCGGCGACTTGCTGCGTAGACGTAGCGACGCCGCAAGGAATGAATCTGGAGGTAGCGGCGATTGAGATGGCGGCAGATCTGCAGCAGGTTCCTCGACCTGTGGCTAGCGGCAACGCATATCAACTTTTTGGCTTTGTGGGTGAGGCGGGAAGTGAACTAGGTTTTGCCTCCTTTTTCCCTTCAATCGCCTTCAACTGTACTTTCATTTAAGCAGAACCAGACTTTTCTTTTTGGGGCATGATATTTGCAGTAACCGTTTCGATATTTGCAGTAACATTTTCTTGTGAAAAGTCTAAAATACCCCTAACACTTTAAAAAAAAAGAAAAAAGAAAAAATATCACCAGGAGCCGGCGATATTTTTGTACAAAAATATCGCCGGCTCCCGGTGGTATTTCGCCCCCCCCCCCCCCCCCCCCCCTTCAGTTTGATATTTGCAGTAACCACTGGGCGGATTTTCGCCAATCCGGTAAAAAATTCACATTTTCGACAAAAATACTAACAAATCCGGACATAATACAACTAAAATAATCAAACCAACTATCTAAAACAATACCGCAAAACATTTTAACTTTAGCCACTAACCTTTTTTCGATCCGAGTTGTCTCGATTTTTATCCTATTTTGTGATTCCACCCGGTTCTGCTTTGCAGGAATTATTAAACGGAACAGAGCCCGTGAGTTGCTTTTTCAATTTTTTTTTTGCAGCCCGTGGTTTTTATTTTATTTTTGCCCAGGGGCATTTTTGTCTTTTTACAGGAGAATGTTACTGCAAATATCGAAACGGTTACTGCGAATATCAATTCCGTTCTTTTTTTCTCCAAAAATTTTTTTTTGCTCCAATTATTAAAATTAGTTTTAATATTTCTTCTAGTAATTTTTTTTTTTAATTTTACCTACCAAGGGGTGAATTCTTATCGCTTAATTAAATTAATTCTGATTTAAAAAATAAAATAATTTTTATTTTTGCCCAAAAGTGATAATTTATTAGAGGAAAAATTGAATGATAAAAAATCATTTTCAAATTTCACCAAATCAAGATAAAAATAGTTTTGAACAATTGAATGATATAAATAATTTTCAAAAATTTCACTACATACTATAACAGAGTATTATAAATAGTACATGTAAACACTTATGTATATGTATAACTATGTAAAAAGTTAAACTATGACTCTATCTATTCCATTAGAATAATCAATTTTGACCAATGTACAACTTATTATGTGTCAAGGTACAACACCTAAATTAACTAGTTTGACATAATTTATTTCGTTTATATGATTATTTATTAAGTATGGCTAATTGTGGACCACACATGATTATATTAGTAAAGGTAGAAGAAGTACAAAATTTGAAAGTAGACTTTTCTATTAAAACAAAAAGTATTTTTCACAGCAGACCATTGTAATAGAACAGAGTGAGTAGTTTATAAATACCATATTAAAAGAAAATGATAATTTAAGTATTAAATTGCAATTTAAGAATAACTTTAGGGATATAATGGTCTTTTTATGTCTCTTTAAGTTAATTTAATTTAGAAATAATGTATCTCAACTAAATTTCATAATCAAAAAAAGATAAACTTTTAGTTTATAAGGACTAAATTAAAATAAATTTGTACTTTAAGACGAAACTGCAATTTTTATAAACTCTAGGGACGTAATAGTCTTTTTATCTTTTTTAATTAATTTGACTAAGAAATGATACATCTCAACTGAATTTCATCAAAATACACCAAAAAGATAAATTATAGTTTATAAGACTAAATTAAAGAAACTAATACTTTAAGTACTAAGCTACGATTTATAGTAAACTCTAGGGACATAATAGTCTTTTTTTGTCTTTTAAAGTTAATTTGACTAAGAAACGATGCATCTCAACTGAATTTCATCAAAAATATACCAAAAAGGTAAATTATTAGTTTATAAGGACTAAATTGAACGAAATTTATATTTTAAGTACTAAATTATAATTTGCAATAGGGACTTCATAGTCTTTTTATGTCTCTTAAGTTAATTCAACTTGCATCTCAGTTAAATTTAATGAACATACATAGAAAAAGGTACACTTTTAGTTTATAATGACTAAATTGAAATCAAATGATATTTTAAGTACTAAATTGCAAAATACAATTAACTTGAGGGACGTAATAATCTTTATATGTCTTTTTAAAGTTAATTCAACTTAGAAAACACAGTGATCTCAACTCATTTTCATAAAAATATACCCAAAAATGGTAAACTGTTAATTTATAAGGACCCAATTGAAAGAAAATGTTAATTTAGGTATTAAATTACAATTTGCAATTGACATTAGAGATTTAGTAGTCTTTTTATATCTCTTTAATTTAAGTAAACTTAAAAATAGTGTATCTCAATTAAATTTCATGAACATATACCAAAATAGGTAAAATTTTAGTTTATAATGACTAAATTGAAAGAAAATAACACTTAAAATCCAAAATTGCAATTTATAAGCAATTTTAGGGATGTAATAGTATTTTTATGTCTCTTTTAAGTTTATTCAATTTTAAAATAGTGCATCTCAACTGATTTTTATGAAAATATACAAAAAAAGACAGATTTTATTTAATAAGGACAAAATTGAAAGAAACTAATAGTTTAATTGATAAATTGCAATTTAAATGCCTATCATTCAAAATGTTATGGGATAAAAACATAAATATTAGGGTGTCTTACTAGTATTATTAAAAATTAAGGGGTTTAATTTAAATTATTTCACTTGCGTGGGCTCAGTTTGGCCCATCAAAAATTTATGAATACTATGCTAGTAAAGCCCAATTGATATTTACATTTTGCACCTCTCAATTGAGGCATGCTTCTTAAATTCTTTCATTGGGTTGGATTATTATACAATTGGGTTGAACTAATCTGTGTGTCAATAAACTATTAAAAATAAAAATATAATAAGACTAATTATATGTGTGAATTTACATGGCCATATTATTTATGTCTTTAACTAACAAGCCCAACAAATAGCATTAATTACATTAAAATATTTTTATTTTAAAGATAAGAATGTTCAAAGTTAAGTTTATAATAACTTAAAAATTACTTGACCATAGTTGTTAAACTCAAAATTTGGACCATAGAATCGCGCGATTTTACGATCCAAACTCGGTGTTGATTGCTTTTGTGGCTAAATGCGGACTAAAATTGCTAGAATTAGTTAGGATCACTAGACTCGTTCGATTCTAGCTATTATAACAAATTTTGTTAAAATAAATAACCTAAGTTAATTATGTATATAGTAAGAAATTTCTTTTATCACATATATATATACTAGACGGTGTTTGCCGTGCAATGCCCGACAATTGCCCATCATGATTGTTAAAATGTATTATTTCAATCAGTTTTCTAATTAAAAGTATTTCAACCAGTTTTCAATTTGGGGGTAAATTAGGAGTTTAATGGAAACAAATGAATGTATTGCTTTAACATAAATCAAGAGTAAATATAGTAATAAGTTGAGCTACGGAATCAAACAAAGTGAATTTCAATAATCGTACATAAAGATCATAGTAAATAAGCATTTCTAGGAAACACCTTTACCAAAACCATGCATAGAAGTTGCAGACTATCACTAATGTGAAAAAGAATATAAAAACTTGATTCATTACTAAAAATGCAAACAACAATCAAGCATGTAATTCATTACTAAAAGGCTTTGCTACAGAAAAACTGAAACTAATATAATAAAAGAAAATCTATGAGGCAGCCGATATTAGGAATCCCTGAAAAGGAAGAAATACTAACATTGGGCTGAGTTAATGAACAGTGTTATGTTCGAATCAAGAAAATCCAAAATAAGGGAAAAAGCCAAATTAAACCTGGTAACACAATTCATAAAGATGCAAAATTGAGGAAAACAAATATAAAAAGTCACGAGTTTACCAGATTTAATGCCCCAAATTACCCATGGACCCTCCCTCCTTTCGTCTCTCTTTTACTTTTATCCATTCCTTGTGTGAAGCAAAAAGACAAATTTTAAGGAAGCAAAAAGAGAGAAATTAAATTGATGGTGGCAATGCAAATTTCAGGAACAAGCAGGGATCGAGATGGAAACCAAAGTTATATCTGCATCAACAAAATCAAGAATAAGAGAAGGAAAAAACAATCAAAACCTGGTAACACTTGCATAAAGAAGGGAAAAATCTGAGAGTACCTTTAAATTTAGATGATGGATGGTGACCGTGCAGTATTGGTTCTGCTGATGGGCAGCAGCCGACGGTAAGAGAAACTAAAGGAAGGAAAATTAAGGAACATGCATGTTGTGGAAGTGGATCAGCTTCGCCACTGTTTTTTTTTTATTTTTTCCCTTAATCTTTTCCCATTCCATGATGTTGGTAAGATAAAAGTGGTGATAAATAATGAAAGAATGAAACGTAAAGAAGGAAGTTGTTGATTAGGAAATAAACAATTGAACGTCTGAATATGAAAAGCTAAAGAAGGAAAATTGCTGATTAGGATGACACATGGCAGTATTTGAAAAAGAGATAATTGCTTATGTGGCAGCTATGTAGCCACATTGTTTATTAAATTTTACGCTTTTATGGAAGCCATGTGGCAGATTTATATGAAGACTATATTACTTTCTATTATATAGGGTAGATATATATATTTATAGCTTGATGGCTAACTTGAGAGTACGAGACTACTTCACTCTCATATAATACCTCTTTCATTTGAAAGTGAATTTTTGTATTAAAAAATAACTTTTTAAAAGTGAAAATTTATAATAAATATAGAGAGAATTATGTTTAAAAAGATAAATAAAAGGTCTTAATGTCAAAGAGTGTTTACTTTAACTCAAGGCCAAATGTACTGATAATTACTCAAATTGACTGTTATACTCGTCCATGAATAAAACAAATTTTTTTTCCGTGTTCTTTCTTCAGTTTTTTTTAAAATTATTTTTTTGTTCAATTAATTTTTTCATCCTATATTTTCTTAAGCTAGTAAAAATATTGTAATGATAATAACTTTATCGCAAAAATATATAGATATATATATAACTTTAAAAATATGTATAATTTATAGTTTCTTAAATAAAATAATTAAAACCATTTTATTATTATTTTGAAAAGTGAAAACGAAACTTGGAAAAATAAATTAATTTTAAAATTGAAGTGCATGGGGTTTGGGTGAATTTTTTCTGTGGGGAGTCAGAGGGTGGGGGAATACGGAAGGGTACTTGGGGGGGTGGGTGGGGGGGGTGTTTGGTGGGGTGTGTGGGGGGTGGGTGAAAAAAAATTTTTGTTTGGGAATAGGGGGCGGGGTGAGAGGGGAGGGAGGGGGGGGGGGGGGGGGAACCTTTTAAAAACAAAAAATCATACACAGACATACACAAGCATGCACAATTCATAATATAGAATTAGAATTCTTAGGTCCAACCAAATAATTGAAATTGTGGAATTGGAGGTATTTGAAATTGGAATTCAATTCCATTTCTTACAATTATTATACAAACAAACACAAGAATTGGAATTGGGGGTCCAATTCCATTTCCATACCTCAATTCCATGATAATCAAACAGAGCCTAACTGAAATTCAGATTTGATGTAAACCCTTGATTCCAACTTGTGAAAACAAGAACTCAATGCGAAAAATTGCCAAGGAAAGTCTATATGCAAGGCGCAGCTCTCAAAATTCTATAATCCTTACCTTGGACTTGGCAGACTACTAATTTAACAAGTTAAATTAAACACGAAATTCGAACCAAGTGGAGAATAATCGAGGCGAAACAAAGCATGCAATTAGATAGAGCAATTATCTAATTAGCCTATAGTTCCTGTACTTTAGCAATTAATAAAGCATGCAAATTACTTAAGCCAAAATAAAGAAGAGTGAATAATAAAGTATAAACTTTCATTCAATTAATCACTGTAGAATTATGAAGTGCAGCACCCCTATTTATAGGTATAGGGAGCATGAAATTTACACAAGAAAATAAGGAAAGAAAACACAAAATTGGAACTTAATCAAGAGATTAAGTAACTCACAAAAAGCAGCAAGAAAAAGGAACTTACTTGCTGAAAAAGTAAAAGAAAAAGAAGGAAGAATTTTGGCTGCTTTAAGGTAAGCAATGCACGAAATTCTCACAAGAAAAAGGAAGGAAAAATTAAGATTTTACCTTTAAAGAAAAGGGAAAACTGAAAAATAAATGAGAAAAGAAAAAGAGAAAACTATGAAGAGAATTAGGTAACATGCACAAAACCTTAATTCTCCTCCTAACCCTAACCCTAATTGTAAATTGCTTCCCCTTGGGCTTGGGCTTTGCCGAATATGGGTTCATGGAGTGGACTTGATGGATTCGGCCCAATTGATGTAGCATGATGATGTAGATGTAGGGAGCTTCTGGAATCTTTTGGAAGCTTCCGGAATCATTTCAGAAGCTCAAAAAATATTTCACTTTTAAAATTCTTCAAACTTTATGAAATCTCCATTTCTTCACTAGAAAGACTAGTAGTTACCATTTCCACTTTGATGGCGAGTATGGTACTCTTGTAATCTTCATTTCCTTCTCATTAAGGTCATTGGAGCTTTCCTTTGTTTTCGTGGATTCTGACTCATAACTTGTGTTGTTTTAGCCTTGGATTTCCTCAACATTCCCTTCCGATTGGAAAGGATTCGTCCTCGATTCCACATTGCTGCAAACACAAACAGAACAAGTCAGTACTATTACCACATGAACATAGATCATACTTACCAGACACTATTTTCAAGGACACTGATAATCATTCTTAATTCTTCAAGAACCTCTCAAGAACCTTTTAGTTGCTTGCAAGAAACTATCAGGAAGCAGCTAAAATCTCATGAATTTATCTATACTCCTCAAGAATAATTACTTATCAACACGAAATACAGCATTTTAGCCAAGTATATGCAATAAGCAAAATTTACCACGTTAACTAGGACAAATTTATGCATCATATGTATGACATACAAACTAGCATAATAAGATCCTAAAATGAAGAAAAAAACATGTCCTACATGCAAACTAAAGGTAACACATTACACAATAATTCACAGTGCCTCAGGCAGACAATATGGCATGTTAAGTAGAAAAACATCCTCATGTCAAAACAAGTAAGAATTGCAAAAGTGGAACACAAGACGTCACCATTTAAGCAATCCAGCACTTAGAAAACCATTCGAGCGCTAACATCAACAAGAAGAAAAAGATACCTACGGTCGATTTGCCCAAACGGAAGTTAGTCACAATTTCAGAAATTGAAATTTCTTAGTCATGCTCATAACCTGAAATAATGGAATCAAAAGGAGAAATAGTTTAAAGGCATACCTGAAGGATACCCAGATACTTATTTTACCTTTGATCCCTGGACGCAAGAAGGTCCTTTGATGAAACTTGTGGAGCCATAATCACAAGAATTGCATGACTCATACTCACAAGTTATTGTAACCAACAGAAATTGCTTGTATAACTGATATGAGAACCAATTAATGATAACAGAGACAATTTTTGAGAAAGACATCCTAAGGAATAGTGAACTACAAAGTATGCAGTTTTTAAACCAAAAGATGTATCCCGTAAAACAATGCACATGTTTAAGATTGACAAACCCTAGAGTTAGTAAAATCTTTACATGAATTGTAACCAATAGAAAGAGAATCAATGTAAAAGTAAAAGTGTACCTTCATGAAGCAAGAGCTAAAAGATATCTTATACTGTGACTTACACTTTCGATTCCCAGGCGCAAGAGTTGCCGGAGTCCCTCGTGGAACCGCCATCAACTTGCTATGCGTCGTAGAAGCACTAATCCAACTAGTGGAATCCCTACAAAACAAACAGAAGAATGTTGCTCGGAGGTATCCCGACAAATGAATTAGTGAGCAAAAAATCTGTAAACAAATTTTCAGCAAGACACATGAAGTACACAAGTAAACTTTACACGCATATCAAACCACCATACACGTCCTCTAAATAAGCAAAGAAACTGCTTTGGAACTTGAATGGTACAAGGATCATGCCGTCCATTGTCGGTGGGCACGACTTCTTGTAGATGAGCGGAAATATGATGGAGTTCTAAGAACTTCTCCATTTGGACTTCCGAGGCCAAGTAAGAAGAAACAACAATGGCATCAAATCTCCCTATAGGGGTCAATTTACACAAAGTTGTAGCTTTATACACCATTTGTATGGGTCTCGTAGAACAGAACCCTCATAGGTCACAAAGAACCATGGACAACCATGGCACCAAATCTCCCTAGCGGGGTCAATTTGCTCAAGGCTGACCGATTCTCAAAGTACCAGAAAATATCCTGCTAAGAACAAGTAAAAGTGAGTAAAAGTAACCTTACTCCCTTGTCCCCCTAGTGCCCTCCTAACGAACTACACACAAACCCTGTGTATCGCTCTTTAGGGTTGGCGGCCCTTGTATGCTGTAACACTCAGCCTTTTCCCTCAGTCCTGTAGAAAGTTTTCACAGATTACTTTGGCAAAGGTAACAAGCAATAGTTAATCACACAAGCACAACAACTATATAGGAAAGTAGCAAAACATTTTCGAAATAAACACTTGGTTCTATTTTTGAAAAAAAAAACACCTTTTCCAAAAAAGAAATTTTGTAGTATAGCTCAAATAAGAAGTACACCGATAAAGAACTTTCGGGGAGAAGCCCTCAAAGTTCAGAGATATTGACAATGCACGAAGACAAAATTCAAGCTATATTTTCAGAGTAAATGTTCAAGGTAGCACGAATAATCATAAACAGGCTTAAGAAGCAGGGCAATTCAAGTGACGAGACATGAGTAATAAGTAGAGTTGAAACAATTTAGGAAGTACTAAAACTACCCAAGAAGTGATCACCCAACCAATAGGTAATCTAGAAACCAATCCCCACTTTATTACTCAAAGTTTCAAAATTTTAATTTTTAAGCAATGGTGGAAAAATTCCTCAGAATTTCAGTGTAGTGATGTGGGGAGCAGTGTCGGTAATCGAACACTATCAACTTTGCAAGTACACCAAAAAAATCAGAAGATTTCCAATGAAGAAAAGATCTCTCAATGGTTAGAAAGTGTAGTGTTTTGGGGAGGAGTGTCGGTAATCGAACACTATCAACTTTGCAAGTACACCTTTAAACTGCCAAGAAATAATTCTTACTCAAATTTGCCACAAAAGACTTAATTTTGGTTTATGCGAAAATCCCTTTTGCAACTTTAAGAAAATTTGGGCAGCACTATGACACAATATCAAGAATCCAACATATTTTCAAGAATTCAAAACTAATATATCAAGCATAGGCATACCATTCACAATTGCAACACAAGATGAGCTGCTTAACATCAGCTGCAAAACTCACCAAAATTACGCATAAAGGGAATAAAAAATTGCAAAAACCAGTTAAAAGTAGCAAAAACAAGTGCCAAAACCGAAAGGCTTTTTCTTTTTGCAAAAACCTCTTCTTGATTTTCGGTTTTTTTTTTTTTTAAATTTATTTTAATTTCTGTTTTTAAAGATGGAAAATAGTACCAAAACCGAAATTAATTAATTTCAAAAATAAAAAAAATTTCTCAAAAAAAGGAGTGTTCTAAGTCCAAGAATTTCAAGACAAAGCAAGACTAACAAGGATTAGAAAACACCTTATGAGTTGATCGGCTTACTCCAACCTCCTCCTGTCGAGCAAACAGCCAAGGCTTTGATACCAATTGATGTGAACCCTAACCGTAACCCTAATTGTGAATTGCTTCTCCTTGGGCTTGGGCTTGGGCTTGGGCTTGGCCGAATATGGGTTCATGGAGTGGACTTGATGGATTCGGCCCAATTGATGTAGCATGATGATGTAGATGTAGGAAGCTTCTGGAATCTTCTGGAAGTTTTCAGAATCATTTCAGAAGCTCAAAAAATATTTCACTTCTAAAATTCTTCAAACTTTATGAAATCTCCATTTCTTCACTGGAAAGACTAGTAGTTACCATTTTCACCATTTCCACTTTGATGACGAGTAGGGTAACTCTTGTAATCTTCATTTCCTTCTCATTAAGGTCATTGGAGCTTTCCTTTGTCTTCGTGGATTCTGACTCATAACTTGTGTTGTTTTAGCCTTGGATTTCCTCATCAAGATTATTCATTGTTTCTTGATACATTGAAATTATAATATTTTACACAAATCATGTCCCCAACTCGAAACATCATAGAGTGGCTCCATGGATTGGATCGGGATGCAAAGTAATACAAACTTTCGATCCAGTTGTTGGATTGATGATTTTTGCCTTTAACTTCTGTTTCTCGCAGCAGTGCAATAAATTTCCTTATTCATTTCAAAATCAAATTACTACAAATCAATAAAGTCAATTCAGCTCGTTAGTTGAATAAATCTACAACATAATAATAATAACAATAACAATTCTAAACTACATAAAAATATAGGCTCTGTTTGGACAAGTACTTTAAAAATATTTTTATAAAAGTGTTTTTCAAAAATATTTTATAAAATATGTTCTTGAAGTTTATTTTAAAGAAACATGGGCTTGGACAAGTATTTTATAAAAATATTTTTAGAGTTAAAAATAGTTTAAAAAGTGTTTGGACTAGTATATCATAAAAATATTTTAAAATTATTTATGATGCAAGTAATTATAAATAATTGAAACTATTTTATTTTTATAATTTTTTAATAGGGGTGGCAATTGGGTGGGTCATGGGTCGGGTCTAGATTAACCCATACCTAACGGGTCATGTGCTGGTTGGGTTATGTCCAAGTCGGGTTATAACTCGCTCAACCCGCGAGTTAATTAATTTGACCCAACGAGTTAAATTCATTTAACCTGACAGATTATAACCCGTTTTACCCGTATTTTAACCCGTTCTCTAACTCACAAATTTTTATTATTATTAAAATTTAATAATTAAATAAGAAGTATATATGCGTAATAATTAATTTTTTATATGCGTAATATATATATGCGTACGTGTGTATATATCTATATATATATATATATATAGTACTGATAGGACTTGTCGTGAGTCTACCAAATACAGTAAAAATACTGTTTATAACCTACAAATAAGATGCTAAAAATATATAGCACAGTAGTAGACACGGTCGATTCACAGAGACGGGAATTTAATTCAGATTCCAATTAACATGCAAATAAAACCAAACTATGACTAGTAGTCACCTTTGTGTCTCTTAAGAGACCTTAGAGTTGTCACTTAACTTTGAAAAATCATAACTAAAACAATAATTAAATGGAAAACTTAAGAAGATATCAATTAATGAGAGGAAATTTCGGTATTATGTAAATCCCCCTTAATCTCATGCATGCAATCATAAACCTCTTAACTTGTCTAATTACCTATGTCGTTTCAGTTATAGCATTACCGCGAGTCCTCGCAAATAATCCCAATTCTCCCATAGATTATCGATAATTCCCCGCGAGTCCCCGCAAAATAATTATTCTCTAACTACGTTAATTAACAGACCGCGAGTCCCCGCAAACCTTATTAATTAACAAATAGAAGCATAACAAATAGAAGCATTAAGAACTAGAAGAACCCGAAACTAATAATTCCTACTGACGATGCATTATTATCACCCAATTATTCTTGTACTACTTGGTCGGTAGTTGTGCCACTCACTGACTCTACCAGATTAAACTAAGTTGATTCGGCTTAATAGAATATTAGTAATTAGACATATAAACACACGCAATTTAGAAACATAATTCATTATACTTTAGATTAATTCCTGAGTTCCATACATGCATAGATTATGGCTTCTTATATAATACTAGAACTAAGAAATCAGCTACTCATAATAAAATACGCAAAACACATCAATATAAAAGAATTCATTAAAAGAGAAAAGATAATACTATACTAAATATTAAGAATTCGCGATCTGGCAACCGGTGGTTTAGCCAAACGGTAGACTACTTGTCGAGAAAATCCAAAGTTGCGATTGAAACAGAGCAAAACAGTGCAAAAACCGAACAGCACAGAACAAAACCAAATTCTGAATATTAGCTAATAATTGAAACTTCAAAACTTCGTGGAAACTAATTGCAAACTAAAAAAGTATTAAGGAAAAGGTAGCTGGCGTGTAATGTCTAAAACTTACTAACTAACAATTAATTCCCCCCTTCTTGCCTAGCAATATCCCATACATATAGGGAGGGAACACTAATAAAAAACGGAAGTAGAAAACAACTCCTAAGTAATTGAGGAAACGTCTTCAAAATGGGAAACTCTAAATTGAAAGTGCAGTAGGATTCTGTTTCTTACTGTGGAAGTTTTCTCCAATTGGGTAATCTTCAAGACTTCCTTCTCCGAATTGGTAAGTACTCCTTCTGACTCCTTTTTGCTTAAGGAAAACAACTTCCTTCTTGTGATCCGATTGGAATTTGGCAACGGCTTCATGGGCTTTCTTCCTTCTTGGCCCGCAAGTTGTGTGGGCTTTCCATATACTTCTAAATCTCTCTTTTTTTCACTTCTGTTCTGCAATTGGGCTTGATTTCCAAAACTGTAATTAAACATTAAAACCTTGGGCAAAAGTCTGTGAGAACTGCCATAATAAGTGTTGAAATAATTCACCTAAAAAGGTGCAGATCAAATATCCCCACACTTGAATGATACTTGCCCTCAAGCGTGAAGTGAAGAATTAGAACATACCCAGCATTTCAGCAATGTTCTTAAAACTTCCTTACTCAATTGATTCAGACCAAAACACATACACAAAACAGAACACAAGACTCTTTGAACTGACTAGAAAAATAAAAACAACTACTATCACTTTGACTCAAAATAAGACTCCAAACAAGAGTCACAAATCTGCCTTTTCTTCTTTCTGGAACTTATTCACACAACAAAATCAGCACTTCATCGGCTAAACCCAAAAACATCCAATAATTCCCATAAAACAGCACTCTATGGTCGGTAATGCACACAATCTCACATTTTTTAGAGAAAAATCAGGATAAAAGTAAATCCTAATCTAGCCAGAATCATGAATGCTTGATAGTTGACCATCGCCACAGTATAGAAGGAATAGATACACAGCAGTTAAGAAATAACCTTCTAATTTATGGGACGCAACGTGAGGCTTGGGTGAGAACCTTTGGACAGATCCTAAGGGTTCTAGGCCACCTGCAAAAAAATTCAAACCCAGTGTGTTCTCAAAAATTAAACTTCAGTTAATGTACCTTTCTTCAGAATTCTTCACAGCCCCCTTTGGTTTGGGCAAACTGGTGCCTGTTTCATTCAGCATTTTTGCACTTTGTGCAGACCATGGCTTACAAATTCAGCACTTTAAATTTCTACTCAGCTCATCAAATATCACATTGCAGAATTCAAAACATCATCAATTTTTTCTTTATTTCTTTCTTTCCATGAGTTTTTAAACTTTGGGTATGCACATACTTTGGCTAATTAATCCACATATATTGTTTAAACAGTGTACCACTTGACTTCATTCATAATTCAACAACTCAATACACACTGGGGGGTAGAAAGGATTTATTACAAAAATTGGCCTTGGCTTATTTACTGACTAGAAAAAACGTTTGTGTGCAAGGCTTCAACTTGGCTTCTAGGGATATGACAAGGTAGGCTAAGAATTCAAGCCAAAAGTGGTTAATCCTAAGAAGGTTCCCCATCATCCCGCCATATACTATTCATACTATCTTGAAAAATTCATGTCACACTTCATCTATGATGCATATTTCAGATCTAAATCAGATTAAAGGTAGGGACAACTTGACTTAAAAACAGGACAAAAACAAAAAATTTTAGGACAAATGTCCCTACATCCCCACATTAAATAGTTGCTTGTCCCCAAGCAAAACACAATGAAACAAAGGAGATACATATTGACACAAAAAATGAAAAACATAACACAATCCTATAAACATCCCCACACTTGAATAATGCTTGCCCTCAAGCATGAAGTGAAGAACAAAAAACAGGGCGTACACATAGAGCAAACGCACCTCACAAAAAAGAAAACAACACAAAATAGCAAAGAAGAAAAAAAATTGTGAAAACACAAAAACTTAACTTAGAGCCTAATCATTAGGCTCTAAACGCTGCTGAATTGCAGCTAAGCAAGCTGCCATTTGGTCAAATCTCGGATGAACTGCAGCAAAGCCCTCCTCTACTTGCACTTTTAGTGCAGCTTGTTCCTCCTTCATTTCTTCAAGGTCCTTTTGGACCTTCACCAAACCTACAGAAGCTGCATGAGCAGGTGGCAGAAAGTCCGCATAGTGAAAGCAAAGGGTTCCATCTTAGGCCCTAAAAAGTAGCTCTGTAGTAATTAAGTACTCATCATCCAAGGGCACAGGGGGTGCAAGTGGGAGTGGCATAAAATAGATTTATATTTCTAGCAATTAAACCCACAAAATGCCCTAAGCTTAAGTGCCTCTTAGGGTGAGAGCCAATATCCCCCAAACAATACCCAATCCAAAACCCAAGATTGAGTTGAACCCCCTTCAACTTGCATTTAAGTATATATAGTTCAGGAATTGCAACCGCATATTGGGCAGAAGTCCTGCCACTAAGATTCTTCACAAGCAGATAATGGAAAAATTGAAGTGCAGGGTCAGTAAGCAGATATGCCCCAGATTTATGGGAAATATAGGCAACCTCAGATGAAATGAGGCAATTTCATACAGACTGATGATTAAAAGCAGGAAATTTCACAGGTCTAGCTAAATAATTAGCAGATGTTATCTCAGCCTCAGTACATATGCCTAACACAGTATTCAATTGATCAACAGATAGAGAATGCACTGTATTAAACAAACAAAAATTTAGAAATGCCTGACTAGGGGTGAAACCCTTAGTCTTTGTTTTAGTGGTAGTGGTATAAAACTTTTTAAGCATTTCCTCGTAACAAGAAGTCAAACCAAAATTCAGAAACCATGACCACCCCACATTTTCTATAATATTCAAATTGACTAAGAGATGAGAGTCAATACTATAGAAAGGGGAAACAGAACAGGAGTAAACCTACGCATACCTGATCTTTTGGGCAGAGGGAAGGAACGTCAAGTTCTGTACAATCTGAACAACAGTGGTGATCTGAAAATGAGGGGGTGGAGTGGCCTCCTCCTTGTCGGATGCGGGCTCCGTATGGGTAGTAGAAGTACTCGCCCGAACTGTTCGTTTCCTTAAAACACGCGTAGAAGTACGCGGTGGCGGCACATCTTACTGGGAAGCAATAGAAGTACTCATATCCTGTGCCGAAGAAGTGGAAGGAATCTCCAAGGAAGTCACCAGTGGAGGGGGAGGTGGAGCAGCGGCGGCACACGGTGATGGCAAGGTGACAGAAGGGGCGGCCGACTTGCGACTGGACCAGCGAACGACTGGTTTCACCAGGACTATTTTCTGTGGCAGTGCTGGTTACTTCGCCGGTTGACTGGGCTTCCATGGCATCCCGATTTTGGATGCCAGAGTTGGAAGCTTCACCAAGGCTTTACGTACCCAAGGAACAATAGGAATCATGTCCCTTGGTTTGTTGGCAGCAAACTTCTTGCGGAGGGGACTAGAAGAAGAAGAATAGGAGGAAGTGGAGATGGAAGGTGGTGGGTCGGCCGCCTCAAGTTCGAGACGTTGTTGTGCCCGCTTCTTCTTCTTGGCTGGCCGCAATGTGGTGGCCGGTGACGGCTGCTTCACAGCCTCGTATTTGCGGCGATGTGGGTTGGAGGCGGTCGTGGCGGAGGGAGTAGCGGCCGGCGGTGACGGGTCGAATTCGTGGAAAGGGACCCAATACGGTTGATGCGGTGGCGGCCGGTGGTGATAGGTCCGCAGGCTCGTTTGGGCGCCATCGCCAGAGAAGACGGGAGGCGGCTGTAGAAAATTCGAAAGGAAGAAGATGAAGTATCGGGAGGGAAACTTTGGGTAAATTAGGGAAAAGGGATTTGGGTTGGGTAATTGGGTAGGGTAATTGAGTGGTGACCTGAATTGGGGCTAAGATGAGGTTAGGGCAAAAAATCCCAAAAATGGGTGAGGTGGATTCTTAGTAATTGCAATGGGGTTCCTGTAGTTTTAGGACTTCATAATTCGGCCCCCCAATGTTGCAACTCATGGTCCTTGTTTCCAATAATTATAGCTCCAGTCCCTGAACTTTGTGAAAAATTGCACCATTGGTCCCTGGACTTCCTGAATGTTGGAATTTGGCCCCAGAAACTTGTACTGCATCCTTCTGGCTTCAAAATTTTGGTCCTCCAGTCCCTGTAAAAATAATTAAATTGTGAAAAGACTAAGAAATAAATAAAAAACAGCTAGATACGAAAGGAAGAAGATGAAGTATCGTGAGGGGGAGAGGGGGGGGGGGGGGGGACTTTGGGTAAATTAGGAAAAAGGGATTTGGGTCGGGTAATTGGGGAAGTGGGTTGGGTAATTGGGGAAGTGGGTTGGGTAATTGGGTAGGGTAATTGGGCAGTGAGCTGAATTGGGGCTAAGACAAAGTTAGGGCAAAAAATCCCAAAAATGGGTAAGGTGGGTTCTCAATAATTGCAATGGAGTCCCTGTAGTTTCAGGACTTCATAATTCGGCCCCCAATGTTGCAACTCATGGTCCTTGCTCTCAATAATTACAGCTCTAGTCCCTAAACTTTGTGAAATCTTGCAATTAGACCCCCAAATTTGGAATTAATGATGTTGGTGCTGCAAAATTGCATCACTGGTCCCTGGACTCCCTGAATGTTAGAATTTGGCCCCGAAACTAATACTACATCCTTCTAGCTTCAAAATTTTGCTCCTCCAGTCCTTGTAAAAATAATTAAATTATGAAAAGATTAAGAAACAAATAAAAAACAACTAAACTACCCTTTTTTGTTTGTTTGTTTTTTTTTTTTACTAAACTATTACAATAAATTAGGTTGCCTCATAGTAGCGCTTTTCTTTAATGTCTTGGCCAGACAAAGTGCGAACTGATCAATCTACGTAATGTGGGCATTTGGCCAACCATACGCGTTCAACTTGCTGGATCTGACTTGAAGTATAAAATTGCTTCAATTTATGCCTGTTAACTTTATACTGCTACCCTGACTGAGGGTCTCGGACCTCTACTGCACCACTGGGCCAAACTGCTACTACCTCCAATGGTCCATGCCACTAGCTAAATAATTTTCCAGTGTCAAATAATCAAATTCTGGATTTGAATAGTAACACCTGCTGGCCAACTCGAAATTCTTTCTGCCGGATGAGCTGATCATGCCTTGCTTTCGTTTTGTCTTTGTACCATTAGGCCAAATCATAGGCTTCCAGCCTAATTTCTTCAAGTTCTTGGAGCTAGTACTGCCTTTCATCACCTGCTGCTGTGGCATCCAAGTTCATCTTCTGGACTGCCTAGTATGCTTTATGCTCTAATTCCACGGGAATATGACACATCTTGCCAAAAACAAGTCGATATGGAGACATCCCAATAGGAGTTTTAAATGCAGTCCGATATGCCCATAAAGCATCAGGTAACTTCTGACTCTAATCTTTTCTTGAGGTATTAACTGTCCTCTCAAGAACCCATTTGATTTCTCTGTTTGAAACTTCAGCCTGTCCGTTGAACTGGGGATGGTAAGGTGTAGCAAGTCGATACTGAATTCATGTGCCCTCATCACTCTGGCTATAGTTCGATTGTAAAAGTGGGTACCTTGATCACTTATAATAGCCTTGGGAACACCAAATCGAGGGAACAGTTGACATGTTAAAAATGCCTTCACATATTTTGTTGTATTGGAGCACGTGGGCCTGGCCTCAATCCACTTGGACACATAATCTACGGTAAGTAGAATGTAAACATACCCATTGGAAGGTGGGAAAGGGCCTATAAAATCTATGCCCCAAACATCAAATATTTTGCAAACCTTGATGTGGCATCTCATCTCGGGTCCCGATGTCTCCAAATTGCTGGCATCTTTCACAAGCTTGACAGAATAGGTAGCTATCTTTGTTTAGATTAGGCCAATAAAAATCACAGTCCATTATTTTTTGGGCTGTGCGTTTGTGCCCAAAATGTCCTCCTGTAGGCGAAGAATGACAGTGTTGTAGAATACTCTTTTGCTCCCAATCTGGTACACAACATTGGATGATCTAATCAGGGCCACACTTCCACATGATTGGATCGTCCCAGATATACTGCTTACTGTCGCTGATCAACTTCTCCTTCTTTCCTGGAGAAAATTCGGGTGGCAGAACATTAGCCACTAAATAATTCACTATGTGTGCATACCATGGGTCAGGATGTGTTGCTCATACTGTTGCAAGATGAGTATGCTCTCCCTGGATCACAGCACTTAGAGCGAAAAGGAGATCTCCAAAAAATTCTTCTTCAATTTGTTCCTCCTCTTCCGGTAGAGTCAGTCGGCTCAAGTGATCAGCCACGGTGTTCTCAGCTCCCTTTTTATCCTTAAGTTCCCAATCGAATTCCTGGAGAAGCATAATCCACCTAATCAACCTCAGTTTTGACTCCTTTTTGTGCAGCAGGTGCTTTAAAGTAGCATGATCGGTATAAACTATAACCTTGGAGCCCAGGAGGTACTGTCTGAACTTATCAAACCCAAACACCACTGCTAATAACTCCTTCTTCGTTGTGGTGTAATTACAGTGGGCAGGATTTAGAGTCTTTGAGGCATAATACACAACATGTGTCTCCTTCCTAATTTTCTGACCAAGCACGACACCAACAGCATAATCACTAGCATCACACATAAGCTCGAATGGTTTTGCCCAATCTGGAGGCTGAATGATTGGAGGAGTTGATATCAACATCTCTTTCAGAGTATTAAATGCTTCACGGCAGTCGTCCGTTAAGGAAAACGGGACATCGTCTTTGAGCGAATTCATGAGTGGCCATGCAATTTTAGCAAAGTCCTTGATGAAACATCTGTAAAAACCTGCATGGCCTAGAAAACCACGAATTTCTTTCACGTTGGTGGGATAGGGTAGCTTGGCAATCAATTCTACTTTGGCCTTGTCCACTTCAATCCCTTCTTCACTGACCTTGTGACCTAGAACAATTCCCTCTCAAACCATGAAGTGACACTTCTCATAATTCAGCACCAAGTTCTTAGCCATGCATTGTTCCAGTACCAAGTCTATATGCTCTAAACATTGATTAAAAGAATAACCATACTGTGAAATCATTCATAAAAATCTCGATGCACTGCTCAATCATGTATGAAAATATGCTCATCATCCATCTCTGAAAAGTCCCTGGGGCATTGCATAGACCGAATGGCATCCTCCTGTAGGCTTAGGTTCCGAAAGGACATGTGAAAGTAGTCTTCTCCTGATCCTCTTTGTTCACCCATATCTGAAAATATCCACTGTTCCCATCCAGAAAACAAAAGAACATCTTTCCAGCTAGACGTTCCAGCATCTCATCAATAAAGGGAAGGGGAAAGTGATCCTTCCTGGTAGCTGCATTCAATTTGTGAAAGTTGATGCACATTCTCCATCCTGTGAGTAATCTCATTGGCACCAACTCATTTTTTCATTGGTAACTACTTCAAAACCTCCCTTTTTTGGCACTACATGGACTGGGCTGACCCACATGCTGTCAGAAATAGGATAAATTATTCCCATGGCCAATAACTTCATAATCTCCTTTAGAACTACCTCTCTCATATTCAGATTCAGCTTTCTTTGAGGGTTCCTAGATGGCTTAGCATCGGGTTCCAGGAAGATAAAGTGCTAGCAATTGTCAGGACTTATTCCAGTAACATTGGCTAGGGTCCACTCGATTACCTTGATGTTTTTCCTTATGGTTCTGAGCAAACGATCCTTTTTATCTGGAGTCAACCCTTTGGAAATAATTATTGGTAGTGTCTCTTCATCTCCCAAGTAGGCATACTTCAGATTATCAGGGAGAGGCTTCAACTTCAGCTTTGGTGCCTTTACTAATGATGGAACTGGCCGTTCGGCACCCAGCGGTTTAGGAAACTGTCGCCTGGTCCTGTATACTCTTTAGCTGCTGAAAGGTTCTGAATTGCCTCACATACTTCCTCATCACTTAAATTCTGTATATGAGCTTCTGTGAGGCTTTGAGCAAGCATCCTCTCCAGCTTATCCTGTAAGAAATTTGTCTCAAGATATTCTTAGACAAGGGGGTCAATGACATCTATTCCATATACATTCTCAACATCATCAGGATATTTCATTGCATTCTCAATGTTAAATTGCCACTTCTCCCCACAGTAATCCAAACAAATTGACCCACTATATAGATTTATAACAGCTTTAGATGTCTTAAGAAAATGTCTACCCAACAACACCCCAGCAGATTCTTTAGCAGGATTAGTATTCATTTTTATAACATAGAAATTAGCAGGGTACACAAAAGAATTAACTTGCACAAGTACATTTTCCTATACCCCCTCAGGATGAAGACATGATCTGTCAGCTAATTGAATCACAACCTTTGTTTCAGTTAATTCTACCCCAGATAGAGTCAAATAAATAGATAAATGCATGACATTAATTGATGCACCAAGATCACACATTACATGCTCAATAATTTTTTCTCCAATCACTCATGGTAGAGAAAACATACTGGGTCCTTGCACTTGGGTGGTAGCTTCTTTTGAATAACGACGGAAACTGTCTTGCTTAGGACCACCTTGATAGCTCCTTTCAATTTCACATCCATGAAGTCCTTCAGAAATTTCCCAATTAGGGGAATTTTAATCGCCTTTAGGAATGGAATGTTGACATCCATTTTTTCGAAGACTTCCAAGTACTCAATCGGGTCCTCTTTCATCTTTTTTACCTTGGGGTGCAAACTATTGGGGAAAGGTGGTACCGGCTTGTACACATCCTTGCTCACTAGAACTGGGCTCTTCTTAAGTTCAAGTTAAGAGCTTCTAATGATTGCCTCTTCAGGTTTGGGTTGCTCTGCATTTTCTGCTTCTGGAACACCCGTCGGTTTGGGCAAATGGCCCCCTACTGACTACGACTTTTTTACTGCAGGCTCCAAAATTTTTCCACTTTGCAGCTGTATTTCGTTCACATTCTCCTTAGGAGGAACCTGTAACTGGGAAGGCAGTTGGCCTTGGTTCCCTTTAAATTCTTGCATGGAAGACGATAACTGAGATAATACTCCGGCAATCCCATTTTTGGCTATTCGCTGCTCATTCTGTTGCGCAAATAGCTCTGCCATGGCTTCCTTCATTGGTCTGCCTCCTCTTGGATTGTTCTGATTTGGATTGAAAAAACTCCTCTGATTCGGGGGCCTGTACATTGGTCCATTACCTTGGTTATTGCTCCCCGAATTTGGATTTGCAGCTTGCTGGTTGGGATTCCCCATATTCTGAACAGGAACTTGCTAATTTACTTCTGAAGGAAAAGGAACTTGAACTCCTTCTTCTGGGTTTTTCCAACCAAATGCCGGATTGTCCTTCCACCCTGGGTTGTACGTATTTGAGTATGGATCCCTCCTGGGTGCATTCTGATGCCAGTTCCCATTGGAATTGTTGTGCCAATTTCCTGCAGCATTAGCTTGAGCTATTGTTTCTTCTTGCGCAAGATTGCAGTTCTGCGTAAAGTGTCCCGGATTGCGACAACATGCACACACAACCTCTTCTTTGTTATTGCTGTTCGAGGTTGCAAGTTTCACCACTAATGCAGTCAATTTCTCCATATTAGTAGCTAGCTGATTTAATTTTTCCTCCCCAGAATCATCAATAAATCAGACTTCAGCCTGCCGTTTGGCTAAACGGGCGGGTTCCCCAAACTTGCTTCTTGACTCAATGGTGTCTTCAATTATCTTTTTGGCCTTGGCTATTATATTGTTCTGGAACGCCCTATTGCTAGATGAATCCATGTGGTTTTGGTTATTGGTGCACATCCCATGGTAGAAATATTGCAGTAATTGAGCCTCTGAATACTTATGATTTCGGCAGCTCTCCACCAATTCGTTAAATCTCATCCAGTAATTGCTGAGGGACTCATCAACTTCTTGTTGAATGTTGCTGATCTCCTTCATAACCAAATTGGTTTTGGTTGGGGGAAAATACTTCTTCAGGAATAGCTCTTTCATCTGCTGCCAGGTGGTGATGGAGTTTAGTGGTAATGATGAGAACCACCTGTTCGCTGGATCTGTCAGGACATATGGGAAGGCCACCAATTTCAGCTGGTCGAGGGTGGCACCTGTGGGAAAGCGCCCTACCTCACAATGCTTCACATACTCAGTAAGAAAGCTGTGTGGATCATCCCTAGCACCCCCATGAAATTTTGGGATGCCATTTAGCCAACCGTTCTTGAGAGGGAATCCGTTGGTTAGAGCCGGAGTTACTACTGCGGAGGCTGCTCTATCATGGGTATCATGGCTGCACAAATCTTTCAGCGTGGGCTCTTCTTCTGGGCCCTCTACACGTTCTCTGTCTCCCATTAGATCTGATTTAGAGTCAGAATGTGAAAACTCTGTTTCGGAGCTACTGGCCGTTTGGTCAAACAGTCGACTGACAGACTCTGTTTCTGAGAGTTTTCTTAACCGTGTCTCCTTGACTAAGTGTTTGCAGGTCTTCTCAATCTCTGTATCACTCAGTAATTTAGTACTTGAAGATCTGGTCATATAAAAAATAAGAAAACACCAGTGCACATTAATAGGAAAAAGAATAGAAATTATAACCTTCCCCGGCAACGGCGCCAATTTGATAAGACTTGTCGTGGGTCTACCAAATACAATAAAATTACTGTTTATAACCTGCAAATAAGATGCTAAAAATATATAGCACAGTAGTATACATGGTTGATTCACAGAGACGGCAATTTAATTCAGATTCCAATTAACATGCAAATAAAACCAAACTATGACTAGTAGTCACATTTGTGTCTCTTAAGAGACCTTAGAGTTGTCATTTAGCTTTAGAAAATAATAACTAAAACAATAATTAAATAGAAGACTTAAGAAGATATCAATTAATGAGAGAAAATTCTGGCATTATGTAAATCCACCTTAATCTCATGCATGCAATCATAAACCTCTTAACTTGTCTTACCTATGCCATTTCAGTTATAGTATTACCGCGAGTCCCCGCAAATAATCCCAATTCTCCCATAGATTCTTGATAATCCCCGCGAGTCCCCGCAAAGTAATTATTCTCTAACTACGTTAACTAACAGACCGCGAGTCCCCGCAAATATTATTAATTAACAAATAGAAGTATTAAGAACTAGAAGAACCCAAAACTAATAATTCCTACTGAGGATGCATTAGAAATTATCACCCAATTAATCATGTACTACAAGGTCGGTAGTTGTGCCACTCACTGACTCTATCAGATTAAACTAAGTTGATCAGGCTTAATTGAATCTTAATAATTAGACATATAAACACAAGTAATTTAGAAACATAATTCATTAGACTTTCGATTAATTCCTGGGTTTCATAGATGTATGGATTATGGTTTCTTACATAATACTAGAACTAAGAAATTAGCTACTCATAATAAAATACGCAAAATACATCAATATAAAATAATTCATTCAAAGGGAAAAGAGAATACTATACTGAACATTAAGAATTCGCGATCTGACAACCGGCGGTTTGGCCAAACGGTAGACTGCCCATCGGGAAATCCAAAGTTGCTATTGAAACAGAGCAAAACAGAGCGAAAACCGAAAAACACAGAACAAAACCAAATTCTGAATATTAGCTAATAATTGAAACTTCAAAACTTCGTGGAAACTAATTGCAAACTAAAAAAGTATTAAGGAAAAGGTAACTGGCGTGTAATGTCTAAAACTTACTCACTGATAATTAATTCCCCCCCTTCTTGCACAGTAATATCCCATATATATAGGGAGGGAACACTAATAAAAAACTATTATACGTTGCCTATAAATTTATTGTCCATGTAGTAGCCACAAGACATTTGGACTTCAGTCCTATATTAATTTATATTATATAGGGTAAAAATAAAGGATAAAATTACAATTGTTTTCCTTTTGAAATTGAGATTTATAAAATCACACGTATCTCAAATAATTTTTTAACAATGAAATTATTTTAAAATGTAGGAAGTATATTAAATGTAGTAGTACGTCAAAATTATACCTTTAATATTATGATTTATAAGGTATTCATTATATTTTATGTTTTTTTAATCTATATTGAAATTTAAACAAATAAGAAAAATTTATTTTTCAACCTGATTAAAATATCTAATATTATTATTCCTCTAAATAAAGAAGATGAGAAGGCATATGTAATTATTAGATTGCTTATTTATTAAAGATCTTGTCAACATGGCATCTATGTGGCACATAATATAAAATAAATATTAAATACTACCCTTATGTGGCAGCCACATAGCAACCTCATATCAAACCTATGTTACTTTATATTATATAGGTTAGATATATATATATATATATATATATTCTTCAACTTCAAGACAAATCGATCTCTTTGTCTATTTTTCCCCTTTCTGTTGTCTAAAAAATAAAAAAAGAACCTCTCAAGAATCCCGAAAAGAGGATATTCAAATCATTCTGTGAAGTTATCTTGGAAGAAGATCGATTAGAAGAGGAAGGGAAGCAGTTCTGCAGATAATACATAAAAGATTAATTAATTTGATCAACAGCAAAGCTAGCTAGTCCTCCATCAACAAGGTATGACCGTTTGTGTGTGTGTGTGTATATACTTGTACTTACGAATTTAGATTTTATACTTGTTTGAACACTATTTCTTTTTTTATTTTATTTATAAATTTGTCACTTTTCTCTAGATCACTAAATTTATAGATTTTACACTCAAGTTTAAGATTTATGCAGAATGATGATACGAGTAATATATATGTGTATTACTTATATATTTGAAACTTTCACGACCAATTAACTAAAGTCAACGTCTTTATCATATAGAGAAGATTAGTGCTCTCTTCTGACTTGTAACAACTTGATCGGTTTATCTCTGCCTGGGAACAGAGTTGCCCGGGTGTAGTGTAATTCCAGGTACACATCCTTTCTTCGCCTAAGTTGGAGAGCACCTTAGCGTAGATCTTGTGCCAATCTTTTCACGGTTGTTAAGAAAGTTTACTTTCCAATTTCTATAGATTTCTTGGGTCAGCTTTTTTTTTTTTTTTTTCCTTCCTGTTTTTATTATCTCTATTCACTTTCATGGTTTTTGCGTTTTCTTAGATTATACTGCTTATCTGGTTCTTCTTAAATATGGTATAATTGTAGATGCCATCCAACTTGTCTTTTTGGTAGAGTACTCAGCACCACGTATGGAAATCTCATACCTTTCCAATGGGATACATGACAATTCATGACACACTTCACCTTCTTGACTTGGAATCCATTCTTCCAATTCTGTAGCCTTTCTGCATCTACCTGTTTGTGTAGCAACTGATCTTGTGGCTCCAAATACTTACTGCTTTCCTGTGTTTTTATTCCCTTTAGTGTTTCGCAAATTTCAATCCAGACAGAGGAATAATTAAAGGATATGCTTTGTTATTTTTTTTATTCTAGTAAAGACAATACTATTCGTTAGGCTAGCTGTACATTCACAGTATAAGAATAAGATGCTGAAAGCCCATCTTAGCCATAATGACAATGATGGAATCCCACAATGTCATCGGCCTTTGAAATGTCGAGTTTTGTCCCATCCTTAGAATTTCAGAGGTTTTCATAAGATGCCTATGAAGATAGATACTCCCTCCGTTCCAAAAAAAAGTTATGAATGTCAATGTACAACACTTGAAATATCTTATGTGACACTATTTTTGTTTATTTAAATTTTAACTTTTTAAGTATGGATTAATTGTGGACTACATATGATTATATTAGTAAGTAGACTCTTCTACTGAAACAAAAAATATTTCTCAAAGTGGACTTTTTTAATGGAACCGATGGAGTACTTATCTATCAATGACCACGTTGTACATTCAAAATTTGTCTGTTGTGAACTGATATTGCATAGTTGTCCTCACAGGTTCAACTGGACAGAGAACTTGTTCATCTCTCAGAAATCAATTTAGGTATGAGTTTATAATAAACCTTACTATTGCATCCTACCTTATAATAAATCTTGGTTAGCTTGCATCCTACCTTGCTATCTCAGGCCTAAGATGTCAACATCTTCTTCAGCCTTCTTCAAATGCAGTAGTACTATTTGTGGATTATATATAAAGTATTCGAGCCTATTGCTCTATTAATGAGTTTAGTTACCTGGTAATTTGATTTCTGCTTTGGTTTTGTGTTATTTGGGAAACAACTGAACCTTGCCAAGATTCACAACCTCCAGAAAATTGTGCACTTTTTTTTTGGTCTCATTTTTGCAGATATACGACTGACTGTTTTTCAATCTTTCTTTTTGGGATGTTTCTTTTGCCATGTTACTCATTATTCGATTTCTTGTGTTAATTTAATTTTTTCTCTGATTTAGAATCACAGAAGGTAATTCTAATTGTTGCAAACTGTCAGATTGAAAGTATAACTTATAACAGAGTTGGCAGAATTCTGTCTAACAAGGCAGTATTAATATTCAGAAGAACAAATTTTGTCTGTAAATTGCATATTATGATAGCACCTATAAAGAGCATTTTATGTAATTCAGTTATCCTGATTTATTTTTACCAGTCATTCTATTTATTGTTGATTATAAATCTCTACTGTTATAGATGGATGCCGGAGTTATAGAGCATACTCATGACATTGAAGTACATGACGACCGGCCCCTTATTCAGGAAGGCATTGGCGGAAATAAAGTTTGTGAAGGAATTCCTTGTGGATTATCAGATGCTAAAACGAGTTCAGAACGATCAGTTTCCAGAAAGAAACTTTGGGTTTTTATGAGTGTGGAAGTTGTTGGTGGAATTAAAGCAAACAGTCTTGCAATTCTGACTGATGCTGCTCATCTGCTATCAGATGTTGCATCTTTTGCGATATCTTTGTTTTCTCTATGGGCATCGGGATGGGAAGCGAATCCCCGTCAATCTTATGGATTTTTCAGAATAGAAATTATAGGGGCATTGGTTTCTATCCAGATGATATGGCTTCTTGCAGGGATCCTAGTTTATGAAGCCATTTCAAGACTTATACACGGTACGGGTGAAGTTCAGGGCATCCTCATGTTTTTGGTATCTGCTTTTGGCCTAGTTGTGAACATTATCATGGCTCTTGTGCTAGGACATGATCACGGACACGGCCACGATCACGCTCATGACCATGAAGGAGATGTTATAGTTGACGAGCACAGGCACGATACTCACGAATCAGATCATTGCAAACCACTGCTGAGAAAGGAACATAAATCAAAGAATGAGCAGAAGAACATAAATGTTCAAGGTGCTTACCTTCATGTACTCGAGATTCCATCCAGAGCATTGGAGTAATGATTGGTGGAGCAATTATATGGTACAAACCAGAGTACAAATATGTGGATTTGGTCTGCACACTGGTTTTTTCAGTCATTGTTTTGGCCACCTCTATTAAGATGTTGAGGAGCATTCTAGAGGTTCTCATGGAGAGCACGCCGCGAGAGATCGATGCGACGAGCATTGAGAAAGGTCCGTGTGAGATGGATGAGGTTGTTGCAGTCCATGAATTGCATATTTGGGCAATTACTGTTGGGAAAGTTCTTCTGGCTTGCCATGTTAAGATTGCACCTGAAGCTGATTCTAGTATGGTGCTGGATAAGGTTATAGGCTACATTAGGAGGGAGTATAATATCAGTCATGTGACTGTTCAAATAGAAAAAGTTTGAAAGGATTTGATGCTGCTCAGCAATCAAACATAGTCCTCCGCCACCCTCCCCCACACACACATACTGAAAAGAGTTATGTTAGTATTTTTAATGGAAATATATCTTTTAGCCCGATTCTAGCCCGTTCGACACAGGTCTATGTAAGGCCCATGTGTTAGAATTACTATCTCGGCATTGGTAGTTGGAAGGAGAGTGTGTAAACACCTTCCTCATCTTTTCCACAACTCTCTTCTTTCTTCGTTCTCTTTTTTCTTCTGACTTCCCTATGTTCTCTCTCTTTTCCTCTTCCCCCTCATCTTTCTTCTCGGCGGGTTTACTTCCTTCTCCTCCCCTCTCTTCTTCTCTTTCTTTCTTATTTTCTGTTGTTTCTTGTTGTTGTTGGGAGCATATTATTGTTTTATATCCGAGAAGGTTGTATGGAATTGAATACAAGACTTTAGTACTGTCTGTTGTGGGAGGCTGTATTGTTTTTGTTTAATTGGTGGAAAGCTGTGTATCTTTTTTGAATTGAATACGAGACTGTATTGTTTGTTGTGGGATAATGTATTGTTTGTTATGGAAGACTGTATTGTTATTGTTTAAATATTGTTGGAAATTTGTAAGTGTTGGATTGGTGATAATGTAGACACTGGAGTTTGGGAAAGATGGGTTTGCAACATAGAAGTGGAGGTATGGAGTTTGGGAAAGATGAGTATGAAACATAGAATTAGGGTTATGGATTTTGGGACATAGAAGTGGAGTTATGGAGTTTGAAAAGGACGAGTCTACAATATTAAATTGGAGTTATGGAGTTCGGGGAAGATGAGTCTACAACATAGAAGTCGAGTTATAGAGTTTGGGGAAAATGAGTCAGCAACATAAAAGTGACGTTATTGAATTCGGGGAAGATGGGTCTGCAGCATAGAAGCGCAGTTATGGAGTTTGGAAAAGATAGGGCCTGCTGTTTCTTGTTGTTGGGAAAGATGAGTATGCTATGCTTTTTAAATCCGTAAAGGTTGGGAGACTATATTGTTTGTTGTGGGATACTGTATTGTTTTAGATAGTTTAAGGGCATAGTTGAAATTTCATACCGAAGAGCTGATGTGGAATTCTACTCATGCTCGATCGGGCCAAGGCAATTTAGCATCTCCCATTTTAATAACACAAAACATGGGCAAAATGGGTTTAAATATGCGATGGGTTCCATTCATGCATGTGTAGCAAGACGCACGCCCAACACTAGCCTTTTTTTTTTTTTTTATATTTGTTTTTACTCTTTTTCATAATACATATAATTCTTCGAGAATAGTATCTCTATTGAAGAGTGCTTCTTATTGTACTATGGAAAAGTATTACTAATACTGTCTCAAAGTACCAACAGGTTTTTTTATAATTAATTTTTTTTTCTAGTGTTACTTTTGAAGAGTACAAGAGCTTACTGTTCAAAAGTAATATTCTTAAGCAGCAATTTCTTTTTTCTTTAAGGGTAGCATTTGTATTTTTCAAGAATATTATGGTTTTGTGCTACTCCTTTTAGTGCTAGTCATTTTCAAATACACTATTAATAGGGAAAGTTGGTTCCAAGGCAGGTTCGATGTCGAACATTCAGTGTCGTGCCTTTTCCTTGAACTTTCCTCTTTACAACGGCTAGTTGCTATTTTAACTTTTCCTTTAATATTTTCTAGATTCAACGTCGAGCCGGTGTCTTGTGTCGATGTCTATGGTTTCTAGGAAAACTTTCAACGTCAGGTTGATGTCGTGCCTTGGTGTCTAGGGTATCTAGGAAAATCTTTGACGTCGAGTGGCTGTTGTGCCTCGAAGTCGAACCAAAACATAAGTTTTCTTGGGTGTAGCATGCGTCTAGCCGGCTTCGAATTCGTTGTCTTACCCAGTCAAAAAAACTTCATTAATTCTTTATGTGTTGCTATATTTTCTTATTTTCAATCATTATATAGTTCACATATAAATTTGTTCGTTAAATTATCAAAACACTTAATATTGAAACCCTAGGTATAACAAATTCACATACCCACCATCCTGTTAAGTCGTTTTTCTCATATGTTCTTTTATTTACGTAATAATAGCCAAGTTGTTAAGAAAAACACCTTTTAGGACCTTTGAACAATTTGTTGGAGAAATATCCAATAAGGACATTGATGTGAAGCAAAATGTCCGGTACTGGATGCTCCGCTTGGCCCAAGGAATGTCTCAAAGGTTCTGGCCCAAAGTAGAAGTCTTTTACGAAAGCAAGAAGCAGCGAAGATCAGGTCTGGACTTCTTCAGCTCGGATCTGCGCGGATGAGGAGGCGTAGCTCGGATCGATCTAAGGAATACTCCGTCGCCAGTATGAATGGTAGAATGAGCAGGGCTATCCCCCCGGTGTAACTCCGACGATCAAGTCAGTAAGGATAGAGAAGATAAACAGTATTCACGGAGAGTTTTAATGTAAAAATAGATTGCATACCTTTTTCAGTCTCATGACTTAGTATTTATATCAAGACCTTTGATATGTCCGTTGCTCTATGATCAGCACTTCCAACTGCTCTTCCTCTTTTTACGATGACTTGCACGATCTTGTCATCATGGCCTGACTTTTGGCTTCTTTCCTATCATCTTTCTGAGCACTTCCTGCCTGTATTCAAAATGTATCCCTAATCATATAATGATTTCTACCTAATGTGTCAGTGTTATCATTTATTCCGACCTAACTTCCCCGAACTCAGTTTTTATGGTGTCAGTAAGGAAATCCCGTGGGACCGACCTAAGCTGCCAACCGACCTAAGCATGTTTCTTTGGTTCGGTTTTTAGAGGTTTTTTCGACCTAAACTTGGGTTTGACCCTTTTATGCTTCTTTTCTTTCTTACTGTTTATGTCTTCCCTCTTCGATTGAGCCAGGCCCAATGAAGATTTAGTTTTATGCACACCAACAAGCCCCCCTAGTATTGTGTTTTACTGAGCTAAAACATGAAACTTTTTTATTTTTATTTTTTTTTTACACTCCCATCCTGTCTGCCCCCCAGAGAATAACTAAGGCTGTGACTTAGGTATTCACTACGTTTGTAAACGTACTATGCCTATTATGATTATGAAAGTTTCTTTTTCCGACCTGTCCCCCAGAGAATAACTAAGGCTGTGACTTAATTATTCACTACGTTTTTAACCGTCCTATGCCTATTCTGATTATGAAGGTTTCTTTTTCCGACCTGCCCCCCCCAGAGAATGACTAAGGCTGTGACTTAGGTATTCACTACGTCTTTAACCGTTCTATGACTATTCTGATTATGAAGGTTTCTTTTTCTGACCTGCCCCCCCCTAGAGAATGACTAAGGCTGTGACTTAGGTATTCCCTATGTTTTTAACCATCCTATGCCTAGACCGACCTTAAGAGTTTCTCTTTCGACCCAAGCAAGCATAAAATGTAATCCGTTCCAACCCAAACTTATAAAAAGTGTTAAATTATTTCACCCAAGCGAAGTAATAAAAGGGTACTGATCTATCGAATATCATGACTATCAAAGAGAAAGCATGAGTTACATCCAATAAAAATCCGACCCAAAGAAAATAATACGTTAGTCGAGCCATAAGAAATTAATGTGATACTGACCTAAAGAAAGTGAAATTCGTCAATAAATGTGTACCTTTGCATCGCGACCCCAGGAATCTGGCTTTTAAGACTAGACATGACGGGATAGGTTTAGCGACTTTCGAGGCATCTGATACAACTTCCCATGCCTTCACGATCTTCGAGGCAGTATTAATTGCTCCAGCGGTTGGTTTGTTTCCTTGTTCGTTTCACCTTCCTGAATCCTTCTTTAAGACGCGAAGGGCCTTGCATTGTTGCCTTTACGCTTCTAAAACAATTTTTTCTCTTCTTCTCCTTTACGCCGTGCCTATTCGTACCGTTGCCTTTCTCCTTCGCGCCTGTTTGTGCCACCGCTTCTCTCCGCCACGTCTTCATCGCAATCCCGGAGAATTCTATGGCCGAGGAACGAAGCTCCGGTACCGGTTTGCCCCGTCTAAATCCGACTTCAGGTTAGGCGGTTCTTCTTCTTTTGTCCAATAATTTGTAACTGCTTCGCCAGCCTAAGATTAGTTTTCCGGCAAGCATAATGCATGTTTCCTTTTCTGCCGTTGTTTTCTTTTGATATAGACTATAATCTCTCTGCCTGTTAGTTTAATCGTGGTATCTTTTGCTTTGTCGAACTGTAAAAACATGTCAATTTCCAACACTCGTGTAATTTTTCCTGTAGATATGGCCGCCTATGAATTTCACCCGGATGAAATACCTTCCGAACTAACTAGGGTAGAATTAGAAACCCTGAAATCGACCCATCATTTTGACCCACCTATCCCGACCCGACTGCCCACAGCCGAAGAATAAATAACCAATACCTCTGGTGGTTGGGGCAGCGTATATGAGCACCATGTAAGATTTGGGCTAAGATTTCCTGCCCCAGCTTTTTTAACCGAACTATGTAGCTACTTAGGCATTGGGCTGAGTGAGCTAGTGCCCAATGCACTTAGGTTCCTAGTGGGCTTTATGTGTGTCTGCTCGGGGGCGAAACCGACCCACCCTAGATTTGTAATTCCAAAATTATACCATCCGCCAATATCCTTATGGACCGAGATGGGTTTCTTTTCAAAAGCGTAGGAGCGGACCTATCCTTACAACCGACTCCCCAGATACCATAAAACATTGGAAAACCCATTTTTTCATGGTGAAAGCTAACGAAGCTAACCTTCCCTGCCGATGGTTGGAGTTCACTGCGCCGGCAAATCAGAACCGGGATAAGTGTAATCCCATAGTGTTGTCGGAGTATAAGATTTTAAATTCTTATACTAGTTCAGAGAAATACTAGGTTAAATATCCTTCCGAGGGCCTTCTTGTCTGGGCCGGGCTGAGTTGGGTCCCCAATGTTGAACTAGAATGTAATTACCTGCCTCTGAACTTTTTAACTGTAGTTTTTTTTTATCTTAGCTCGGCTTTGCTGATACCTTTGCATTTGTCTTTTCTGTTTTTAGGCAGCTTCAGTGGATATGGTCGAAAAAGGAAGTCCAACAAGCAGGCGGCAACCTTAGGGTCTTCAAAAAGACCCTCCCGCAGAAATTGACCTGACCCAAGAGGGGGAAGGGGCTGATCCCTCCACCGATTCCTTGATTCCTCGTGCCTTCAAGAAGAACAGGCCGACCCCCACGGAGGTCCAAGCGGCCAGAAGTGCCAAGGCTCCTCAATCGTCGACCGACCTGACTTTTGGAGCCGAGATACCCTGCTTTGATGAGCTGCTGGGACCTTTGGACTCTTCAACCAATGAGAGGATAATCATCTTGAAGGATCCAAAGGAGAGACCGGGCCCCCTAGCTCGGCCCATCTATCAGCCTCACTTGGCAGTGCTTCCCATTGAAGATGCCCGGCCTTACTCGGAGATAGTGGCAGACTCCTATAGCTCCTTCGCAGAGATGAGGTGAGTAGCCAGATGCGGCAAAGCCTCGAGCAGTTGACGAAGCAAGAAGCCTTTTTGGCTTCGCACATTAAATGGGTAAAACTTCTTAACTTGTCTTCTGAAGTCTGTGAATACTTGAGCGATGTTCTGTAGGGTTCACCATTACGTTTTGCAGGTCTGTATAAATTACGGAGCCATGGCCAAGAGGACTGCGGCTTTGGACATCCTCACCCAAAGCTACGAGCAGGAAAGGCTGAAGAGGCCGGTCAAGGAGATAGAGGATCTATAGATGAAGCTGCGGGTTGAATCCAGCAGAGTGACGACCTCCAGGCCAAGAATACCGAGCTCTACAAAGAGAACCAAGAGCTCGGTACCAAGGCCAGCCAGCTAGATACCAAGTCCTAAGGCTTGGTGGCGGAGGTGGAGGAGCTGAAGAAGGATAGATCGGCCTTGGAGGAGGAGATTGCTGCCTTAAAGTAAGAGAAGGCCGACCTACGCAAGGCCTTGGAGGAGGAAGAGAAGAGGTCTGCTGAGCTGCTGAGCCCGGTTGAGGTGGAAGCGGCACGTTAAGCTGTTCTGAAAGCCTTCAAGGAAGGGCCGTTGCTGGATCTGATGAACCGGCAGTTTATGGACCTGATCCAGTGCGGCTATACTATATGCTGGGATGAGTTTAAAGGCCCCAGGTCGGTGGAGAGCCTTCCTGAAGACTCTTCGGCTCATGCTTCCTTGCTGGCTCAGAATCGGGATCCTTTCGATCTGATAGACGAGGTCAAGCAGGAATGCCGAGATACTGGTATTCCTTTGCCAGAGAATGTAGAAGAAGAGGATCCCACGGCTGACCCAAGTGGGGTGATGGATGAAGAAGTGACTTCTCAGGCTCCTCCCTCGTAGCTCTGTTGTTCTTTACTTAAAATTTTTTTTTATTTCTGAATATTTGACTGGGAAAACTTTGTACTGGGCTGGCATAACTTTTCCTCTGAATAAATGACTTAGTTTTTTACGATCTTGTCTTTAAGTTACTTAGTATTTTTTCAAGTGTGTTGCGTTCCAAGCTCGCGGAACCAACTGTCCCTGCAAATCTTCTAATACATAACTGCCAGTAGGTCGTGCTTCTATCACCCGGTAAGGTTCCTCCCAATTAGATACCAACTTGCCTTGATCTTGCGGTTTACTGATAGCCCGGTTCCGCAAAACCAAGTCTCCTGGTACAAAGGCTTGATGCTTGACCCGGGCATCATAGTGTTGCCAGACTAGATTCTTGTAATTTAGCTGATGTATGTAGGCCGTGTCCCAAGTTTCCTCCACCAAGTCCAAGCTAAGATCCAAGTTTTGTTGGTTCCAGTCCCTTTCAAAGTGCATGACTCGGGGCACACTACTTTGTACTTCGGGAGGATTGACGGCATTGACTCCAAAGGCTAACTCGAAATGAGTCTTTCCTGTAGCCGATTTAGGCGTGGTTCGATGACACCACAATACATGAGGTAACTGCTCCACCCAATTCTTGCCCTTATCTTCTAGCCTGGTTTTTAGTCTATGCAACAAAGTCCGATTAGTGAGCTCCACTTGCCCATTTGCTAGAGGATGAGCTACAGATGCGAAACGCTGAGTGATACCAAGCTTCGTACACAAGGCTGTAAATTCCTTGGATTCAAACTGAGTCCCATTATCCGAGATAACCGAATTAGGTACGCCGAATCGACAAATGACTTGCCTCCATAAAAACCGAGCTACCGTTCACCCGGTAATATTCGTCAATGCCTCGGCCTCCACCCATTTTGTGAAGTAGTCTATAGCCACGACCAAATACTGACAAGAGCTGATCTTAGGAAATGGCCCCATAAGATCTATTCCCCATTCTGCGAAGGGCCAAGGTGCAATTATTCTGGTAAAACTGGACGCTGGCAACCTGTGAACTGGTGCATTATGTTGACAACTGGGACAATGTCGAACATACTCGACTGCTTCCTGGAATAACCGGGGCTAATAAAACCCAGCCCCAATTACTTTTTTTGCTTAATTCCGAGCCCCGATATGAGACCCACAATCCCCCTGGTGTATTTCCTTAAGCATGGCAACCGCCTCTTCCGGGCCCAAACACTTTAGTAAGAGCATCAAGAACCCCTTCTTGTATAGATCTTCCCCGACTATTTGATAATGTTCAGCCTTCCTTCATATTCGTTGTGCTTCCTTTCGTGAGTCTGGCAAAGTACCATCTTGTAAATACGCCCACAAGGGGAATCGCCAGTCCCGACCTTCGCTTAGGGATAAAACTGCTGGCTCGGCTGTACTCCTAGTCTGCACTTCCTCTACTAGAACACTTTTAGTTAGATGAGAGAAAACTGAAGAAGCCAATTTGGATAAAGCATCCGCATTTGTGTTTTTGCTCCATGGAACTCGCTCTATAGCCCATTTTGAAAAAACTTGCAGCTGTTGTTGTACCAGGGCCAAATATTCCTCCGTTTGTCGATCTTTAGCCTTATACTCCCCCAAGATTTGCTTAACGACCAACTGGGAGTCCGAACAAATTTTTAAATTTCGGACTCCCAGTTTCCGAGCTAATTTTAGGCCGGCTAACATGGCTTCATACTCCGCCTCGTTATTGGTGGCTGTGAAACAGAATCATAGAGCATAAGTGTGAACTTTCCCTGTAAGACTGGTGAGGATGATCCCAGCTCCCGACCCTGACTGACTGGAAGCTCCATCTACGTAGATTGTCCATGAATCATCGCCTCTTGCCACGGTTAATAGAAGGTCGGTTTCCTGCGAGGTGTTGGACGTGTCTTCCTGGATCTCCGATACCCCTTCAGCTATGAAATCTGCTAACACCTGGCCTTTGACTGCGGTACATGGCGCTAAGGGAATATCATACTCCCCCAACTCGATGGCCCATTTGGTGAGATGACCTGAAACTCCACTTTTTTTGCAAGACGGCCTTAAAGGGTGGGTGCGTCGTGTGTTAACGGTGACTCCATGGGCCGTCAAAGTAAGGTCGGAGACGTCGTGTAGAGTGAACTAGAGCCAGAACTAACTTTTCCAAGCTGGAATAATTTTTTTCTGCAGCCTGTAAAACCTTGTGAGCAAAATAAATAGGTCTTTGAACCCGGTTATCTTGTCAAAGCAGAACCGAGCTAATTACAAATTCAGTGGTAGCTATATACATGTATAATTGTTCCCCGGGGATTGGCATGGTTAAAGATGGTAAAGAAGCTAGGTACATTTTCAATTGTTCAAAAGCTACTTGGCATTCTGGGGTCTACACAAATTTATCTGATTTTTTCAAAATGCTACAAAAAGGTAAAGCTCGCTCTGCCGACCGAGCTAAAAATTGATTTAAGGCCGATAGTCTACCCGTTAGTTGTTGTACCTCATGAATTGACCTAGGAGGGTGCATTTGCAGGACAACTTCTACTTTTTTGGGATTAACAGAAATACCACCCTCAGAAACCATGTAGCCTAAGAATTTACTTGAGGTAGCCCTAAAAATACATTTTTTAGGGTTTAGTCTTAATTTGTACTGGACCAAAGTTTCAAGTGTTTCCCGTAAATCAGACAAATAAGCGGATTCATCACTACTTTTAACAAGTAAATCATCAATATATGCTTCCATGTTCCTACCTAGTTGTTTTTTGAAAATTTTATTTACTAGACGTTGAAAAGTAGCTCCAGCATTCTTCTAACCAAAAGGCATAGTAATAAAGCAATAAGTACCTTTATCCGTGATAAAAGACGTTTTTTCCTTGTCTTCTTTAGCCATGAAGATCTGGTGATAGCCCTTGTATGCATCTAAGAAGTTGAGAAAGCGGAACCCAGCTATGACATCGACCAGTACGTCAATTAAGGGTAAGGGGAACCAATCTTTGTGGCAAGCCTTGTACAGGTCGGTGAAGTCGATGCACATGCACCAAGAGCCGTCCGGCTTGGGGACCAATACAGGATTAGCTAACCATTCAGGATAATCTACTTCTCGAATGATACGTACTTCCAACAAAGCGTTGACTTCAATCTTTATGTATTTGCTGCGTTCTCCTCCAAGGTTACGCTTCCGTTGACGAACCGTCCTATGATTGGCATCAATGGATAGCCTGTGTTCAATGATATTTCGAGAAATGTCAAGCATGTCTTTCGGCCCCCAAGCAAAGACTTCCGCAAACTCACGCAAGAGGTTAAGTAAATCATGTTGTAATTGAGGAGATAAATCGGCCCCTACCTTGATTACCTTATTAGGATCGACAGCCAAGGGGACGGCTTTAACTGTAGTCCCGGCCTCAATGAATCGCTCCGAGCGGCTTGCTAGGTCGGTGATGTCTATGGTATGGGTAACACCGTCCTCGGGGGTAGTTGGCGAAACCCGGGACGCGTGGGTCGGGGTGACCACTGCAGCAACTTGTGGTTTGCCATGTAATGGCACATGTTCTCTCTTAGAGAAGCTGTGTAACATTGCTTGGCCTGTATGACATCACAACGAAGAGAAGCCACACCATCCGTGGTGGGAAATTTTAAATGCATATGCATAGTAGAAGCAATGGCCTGAAATTGATTTAGTCCAGGCTGTCCCAGATACACGTTATAAGGTGAAGGCTCATCAATGACCACGAAATCTATGGTTTCCATTCGTTTTAGCTGTCCAGCTATCAAAGTAACTGGTATACTTAACTGTCTCAAAGGAATAACATGGTGGTTGCCAAAGCCAATCAAAGGTGTACGTACTGAATTTAAACGAGCCTTATGCAATTGACATCCTGCTAATGCTTTAGTAGTAATTATATTGCTAGAACTACCAGTGTCTAATAGTGTCCTTCGTACTTGATAATTAGAAATATAACAATCGATAACTGGGGATCATCACAATTATAGGACAAGAAGTGGTCACTGTCATCAAAGGTAATAACTGAGGCCATAGGGTCGACTTTGCACTTACCTAGGACATTTTCCCTTTGACGATATACATGTTTTCTCTGACGATTAGAGTCACCCTGGGTCGGTCCTCCAGCTATGGTGTTTACGACCCTGGCTATGGTTATGTCGGCACCAGCCCCCGTGTTTGGGGCCCGGGGGTCAGGCTGAGAACACTCCCGAGCGAAATGGCCAGGTTCTCCACACTGGTAGCATCTTGTAGGTCGTTCCTGACCTGCTGTGACAGTCGGTTTGGGCAAAGGACTTATATGTATTGAGGCAACTTTCCAGCTTGGATAAGTTTGGCTATTCTGAATAACATTTGACTGTAGTCCTAGTAATCCATGCAGAGGCATCAAAATGCATGACATAAAGCTCACCTATTTCAACAGGAGAGCAAAATCATTCTGTAAGAACATAGGAGGAAGTACAAGAGGAGTTGTCATTCCAGAGAGTTGTATATAAGGAATATTTCTGAAGTCTACTGCTCCATGGACATCAGTTGTCTGTTCTCTTTTCTTCCCAAATTTACTGTACTCAGTTACTGAAACTAATTCATGCTTCCTGGGGCTTCTTTTAATTCTAACCCTTTGTAGACAATATATGTAATAAACAAGTAAACAGAAGAAGGATTGGAATCATTAGTATTAACTGTCTATGCATGGCATATTATATTTCGGCATCAACTTATATATCAAAACACCTACTTGACTTGTTGACTTGCTATCAATTAATTGCTGAATTCATCTTCCAGCTCGGAATTTTGTAACAAACAAAAGAGTACCATCGAACAACGGGGTACGAAGCTTGAAATGCAAATGGAAACATAAGAAAAGGTGAATTAGGCTGTCAAAAAGTTTAAATCTAAGCGTGCTTCTGTGTTAGTAGAAGGAGTTGGCAAATCAAAATTTTGAAACTAAAAAAATATTCCCTCTATTATATTAGTTAGAAAAGTCAACTTTATAATACTGGTGAATTAGGCTGCTAAAAAGTTGAAAGCCAAGTGTGCTTCTATGTTAGTAGAAGAGTTGGCAAATCAAAATTCTAAAACTAAAAAAATACTCTCTCTATTCCATAGAAGAGTAAAATAGATGAAGTAGTTATTGTTAGATGTATAATAAGGCAATACATAAGCTTTAATTTCAGAGATTCACACAATTGTCATAGCACCATGATTTTAGCATCATGATTTTAGGAGAGTAAATATTATTATGATTTTAGCATCATAATTTTAGTCTTTTATACTTATTAGGATAGGTATTTTATCCACTATCTTGTAGATAAAAGGTTCATATAATGAATAGAAAAGTATCATCATTCATATTTTCACAAGGTATCAAAGCCGGTGAACTAGCACATAGTCAAAAGGAAAGTTTCTTTTCTCTAATCACCCGTCATGTCTGATAACACCACCATGACTTCAAACTCCCTGCTCCAGTGCTTCAGTACCAGTCGCCTCTGCAAGTTTTACTTGGTACCACTCCATCTTACTCTTCCTTACGGGTTTTCGGTTGCCTATGTTTCGCTAAAAATTTGCACATTCATCACAAATTTGATGAGCGAGCTAAACCTGGCATTTTTGTGGCTACCCTTTTGGACAAAAAAGGTATCGCATCTATGAGATGAAAACATGATGCATATACATTTCACGTGAGGTCATCTTTCATGAATCTATTTTTCCATATCGCGATATAGCTACATCATCACCTAGCCAATCAATTTCTATCATGTCTCTTAATATTAACGACATTATTGACTATTCCATTCCCGTCGTCAATAGTCCTTCTCTCGACACTGTGACTACGAACATGGAAAGTCCATCACCAATTGCTCCCTCAATTCCGGGGCTCAATATCACTTCTCCATCTCAGTCTGATGCTGTGCTTCCAATTGAAGATAATCATCTCCCACCTCGTCATTCACAACGTGTTCGTTTTCCACCTTCTCATCTCAAGGATTACATCTATAATCATGTCTCCTTTTCTACCACTTTTCCTTTAATGGATTATTTCTCTTTATCGTGTTTTCGCAACACTCATCGAGCTTTTCTCTCCACTATCATTCACAACGATAAACCATGCTCTTATTCCTATGCCATGAAATCTGTTAAATGGCGTGAGGCCATGGCCAGTGAAATCTGTGCCCTTGAAGCGAACAACACTTGGTCTCTATGCTCGGTTCCCGCAAACAAAACTCCCATTGGTTGTAAATAGGTGTATAAAATCAAATGCTGTTTTGATGGTTCAATTGAACGCTACAAAGCACGCCTCGTCACCAAAGGGTACACTCAATGGCTTTCTACATTTTCATCTACCCTCATTAACCATGGGTTTCACCAGTCTGTTTCTGATTACAGCCTTTTCACATATCATCATGCCAATACTTCTGTTTTTATCCTTGTTTATTGATGTGGACGGTTGTACACATGCGGATAATGTTGCCAAGGACCTTGTGATTAAGCGGCGAGCTCGTATAAGACTCTAACTTACCTTCGAAATCAGCTTAAACAAAAAGACCTAATCTAGTTGTTTTTGTTTTAGATTCGAACCAAGTGTAAGAAAAGAGTTTTGAACATGCGAATAATTAGGTAGAGCAAATAACCTAATTAGCTAAGTTCATGCAATTATGTAAATTACGACATACAAATACATAAAGCAATAAAAGGAGGTATCTCAAACACTATGTTTTTGATTTGAAATACTCTGAATATTATTATGCATGGCTGCCCTATTTATAGATGTAGGGGTGGCCGAAAATAAGAAAGAAAATAAGGAAAAGAATTGGAAATTAACCAAGAGGTTAATTTCCTTTACAATACCAAACCCGGAAAGAAATGGGTAATGGTAGAAAAGGTAAGTAAATTTCGTTCACCCCCTTTTTGTTAAGAGGCAGCCGAAATTACACTTAAAAACAATAAAGGAAAGAATAAAAATTCTACTCCCAAAAAGAGATCAAGAAGGAACCCTTTTTGGAAACTAACTAAAAGAGTAAAAAGAACACTTAAGTGACTTAAAAGTCCCTAACTAATTAAAGCCGTGTGGGCTTCCTTTGTGGGCTGTCCATGCGGCTTCCTTGCTTCTTTGGGCTGGCCGAAAACTTGTGGGCTGGTCCATGAGTTTTGGGTTGGCCCAAATTGTAGGGAACTTTATTAATTGTTTCTTTAAAGCCCAAGAACCTTCCGGCATCTTCAAGACTTCAAGAAATAGCCTTCTTCTTTAATGTGAAGTGCTGAATTGCGCCTCTACTTCAAAGATTGTTAGAAGAGTTGCAATTTGAACATTTCCTCCATTTTCCTCCAAGGCGTGAGCTTCCATTTGGCGTCCATCTTTCTGACTCATAATGTGTGCTGTTTTAGCTCTGGATATCCTCATCATTTATGTTGATGCTATTATCATTACTGGCAATAATGACGCAGCCATCTCTAAGGGTAAAAATTTTCTTGCTCAATCATTCTCCACAAGATCTTGGTACTCTTCGCTACGTTTTAGGAATCAAGGATTCGCGATCCAACAAAGGCATTTTCCTTTGTCAGAGCAAATATATCCTTACAAGAAAAAAGGTCTTTTGTGACCGGATACCCGCAGTCACCACACAGTCACCATAGGACAGTCGCTAAAGTGTCCAGGGTGACTGAAAATTTGGACCCGGTCACCAAAAAGTTCATTGGTGACCAGCGTGTTAGGTGGTCACTAACATTTGGTGACCAAGAATATGGTCACTAAAACGGTCACAAAAACTGTCCAACTCCGTCTCCAAACGGGCGTTAACGGAGTTTGGTGACCAAATAAGTGGTCACCAAATACTAACGGTCAATGTAACGTTGACTTGAGTTGAACGGCGTTTGGTGACCAAATTAGTGGTCACCAAATACTAACAAGCAACCAAATGTTTACTTGAATTAGTGACCAAATGTTTTCGGTCACATAACATAGGTCGTCGTTGACCTTGTAAGGAGACTAATAATATTGGTCACTAAAAATGTATGGGTCAACGTTGACCAAAAAATTGGTCATGTATTGGTTTGGGAAATAGTGATGTCAGACGAAATGGTGACCAATTAACGCGGTCACTAAAATAAGGAGACTGTTTAAGTTAGTGACAAAATGTTAGAGTTTGGTGACCAGAGATTTGGTCACTTTATGGTATGAAATTGATTTTTACATTTTATTATTGGTCACCAATCGTACAGTTATTGTTCACCAATCGAACAGTTATTGGTCACCAATCGGCAGTTTGGGTCACAAAAATGTTAGTTTTCGGTCACTAAATAAAAAAACTTGGTCACCAAATAAGCATTTTGTGGTCACCAATTCTGATGTTAATGGTCAAAAATCAACCCAAAATGCAGTCACCAATTATGGTAAAAAATAGAGGTTATTCAATGAAATTTCAAACTATAAATAGCACAAGCAAATGCTCCATATTTATCCCAACAATACTTTGCCATTACATAAAAAATTTAACACAATCAAGTGCCCTCTATGTACCATAACAAGACCATAAATAAAATACCAACACAAACTCAAATACTCACCTATTTGCACAACAAGATTGGACCATAAACCATGTATCCACATGAACACAACACCATGAAAATGAAACACATCAAAGGTTGGAAGGAAAAAACATACTTCCACTATCAATAAACCATCATTCATAAGGCACAGCACTACATCAAATTAAACAAACATTCCAAGATAAGAACATTTCAGCGGTTCCAACATTTCGCTAAAATCCACAAATCAACACAAAGGAGATTAACCATTAAGATAGGCAAAAAAATACCTATTCGCACAATCCACCTTCACTGAATTAATCAAACCCAAATATTCATAACCACCAACTTAAAAACAGTAATGGTATGATATCCTTAAACCAAAACAGAACATTCTGAAAGAAGCAGACTAAATGGATGAACGAGCAAGTCGCGAAAGGAACTATGTTGCAATACTCTCCTCGCCCGAGTACCTCAATTCCAAATGTACGTCACTGAAATTGACAACCACTTGTTTAAATAATTCCCTTAAATTTAAAATAGTTAAACTTAATTATTGTTCACTTACATTTCCATCCGACTCTTTATCAGAAGCGTCACCTTGAAGATGATCAATTTTTCTAGCCAAAATTTGGAACTGAGCTTGTAACTGGGATTGACTTTCTTCAAGAGAAGCAACCTTAGCAGCCAATTCTTGATTGGGGGTTTCAGCAACAACTGCTCTCTTCGTTTGCGTATCAACTTCAGTACGAAGTCTATCACGAGCAATTGCGGCTTTTGATCGCTTCTTGGTCCTATCCCTACCTATCAGCCTCCTACTGTCTCATTCCGCCCTACAATAATTTTTTAAAATAATTATAGTCAAACTCTTAGTTTGTTTGAAATTTGAACCGATAAAGTGATATATGAAGGAACTTGCCAAGACTGTTTTGGCTTGATCATTTATCATTTCTCCCTTACCAATCAAAAAATGTGCCAATTCATACTCATCAATGGGAGTAACAGTTTTGCCCTCGCGCTAAAGCTGGGAAAGGGAACGACAACATTATGGGTTAAAACTACACGCCTAGTGATAGAAATAGAACCAAAATAAATAGATGCATGTGAAACTAGGTATTTAAGAACCTCCTCAATACGCCTAATGATAGAAACATAACCAACTGTGGGTGGAGTATTGTTCACTGCTCGGTTCTGCTTGGCTATCTCACTTTTTCTCTATTACTTGCAGAAAAAATGGCGATGATACTATAAGTAAAAACAGTAAATGCAAATGTACATGATAATAATATTATAATAATGAAACTTTAAAACTGAAGAAAAAATTAAAGGGTTTATATAACCTTGAATTCTGGGTAGTCGAATTCTCACACAACTTCTCCCAGTCAGCTTGCTTCGTAATATTGGATAGGCAATTTTTAATAGCCTCTTCCTTAGACTTGAACTTCTTGAAATGATTGTGAAGTCTGTACTGCCTATTTTTATGGCATTTCCCAGCTTGGCTGACCACAGCATTGTCAACCTCGACATCTGATTCGTAAGTGACGTTGTCCTAGTAATGTAGAAATAATAGTGACAAATTAAATTAAAAACATATTAAATACATTCAATCATAATGCATAATCTGAAATCTATACCATGCACTTGAGGACTATGTTGCTCTTCACATCTTTATCTTGCTCCTTCCATGTTTTCCTATCAAACTTGACTAGTTCTAGAACGAGTGCCCCAATCCTTTTGATCAAGGACTGGCTGTCTTTACCAACAAACTTATCACTATCGTTATTAAGTACCAGACTTGTGCCGCTTAATTTCATTAAGGAATCTTGTGAGTCCTCTCTTGGCTGGTCCCAATGATCACATATAAACAATATATTCACCAAAGACAAAAAGTATGAATACCTAGATAAGACATAATACTAATTCTTAAGTAAGACAATATAAAGAAACTAAACAAGCTTAAGTAAATTACCTCTCGGTGCTGAACCAGTATCCTTCTCAGCTACACTCTCATTGTTGTTGTTCACTTAGGCAGTGTATTCATTTGTTTTAGTACCTTCATTATGAACATCAGGCTCTGGATTGGGTGACTTATTTCAGTTGAAATCCAATAGGCGCTTAGACCTCAATTCTCTCTGCGACTCTATTGCGTGTGGGGTTGTACTCTCTCCTTATGAGGCCTTTTTTATTGCATCTTATCAGCATGCTTAACAAAGCGCTTCTTACGTTGCTTTTGAGGCTATTTCTAAACTTCTTCTGAAGGCTGACTATGAAGTTGATCATCAGCTTCCTTCTCAATACGCTGCTCAACTTCCTTTTCAATATGTTGCTCAGCCTCCTTCTCAAGCTGCGGAGCTGGTTGTTTCTCAATTTGTATCTCAGACTGCATCTCAGGCGGAGAATCTTCATTTCAAAGTCTGAATCCAGTTGTTCTTTTGGAAGGAGTGAGTCGGGCACTCCATCTAGTAGCTACAAGTACAACATTCTTTACTCCCTTGTTTGCCACAGCTTTATTGGTACAAGTTTCTTACTTGGCCCGAGACCCATTCTATGACAGAAAGACAGTAAAATAGTTAATAAATCATAGTTAAAAGTTAGTTGCTTAACATATAAGTACAAACATAGCACCAACGACAGAGTTATAATCCTGAATTACTCCCTTTTCCATCATGTAAGTGAACACAGAATGTCGATCGTAACAACAAAGGTTATTGCAAGAGTTACAAGAGCATGGAATTGAGAAACTATCTTCCTTATCTTGATAAGCATATTCTAGGAACTGATTAACACCTTCTCGATATCTCCTATCTTGTGTTTGGTTCAATATTGTCATCCAAGACTTGTCCATAGTATTTTATTAGGGGACTGTAAATAAGCCGTAAATTATCAGTACAACACGTAAAAGGAATTACTATCTAATCACATTGGTGGTCTACTAGTTTCAATGACATAAACAAGCGACACGTGGTTTAAACCAGATAAACAAGATATGTCTACACTTCATTTTCAGTAATTAAGGACTTATTGATTAGAGAACACATGAATAACAAAAGTATACAACAGTGGCAAACGTGTTGTCTATGTTTAGTTTCGACATACCTTTCACACTATCAACTACTACATATACAATCAACATGAACCCAGAAAAATTAAATCCACGATGAAACCTAACACATTTTCAAGTTCCGTACAGAAAACAAAGTTATCATATCACATCAATTACTTAGTGTTTTGAAGTTATGGTACCCACCTGTCAATGGATTATATCGAACAATAGTATAGCTCACCCTCCTGGATTCTTAAATAAGTAATGTGGATGACTTCTTAATACTTCTCAAGGAAGCAACAACGATTTGTACTAGGCAATAATACGGTTAACATTAGTAATTATCCCAAAGGGTGAAGGGAAAGAATTTCACATAATGTCTATATCAATAAAGGTTACTAATCCGAATCAAACTCACAGAATTGAAGTCATCAACATAAATCACTTTTAGATCCCATATAAATTTCAACAAAAATAGAAATAACATACTTTACTTTTACAAGCATTGCCAAAATGAAGTTATAGTTCATGGTTCAATGAAAAAAGAACAAAACGACATCAGATGTATAACACAGTAACAGAGAATACACTTGTCTTTTAAATGCTGGTTTCAAACTTAGTTCAATTTGATGCTTAATAGCTTTTAAATTTTGGATTCAAATTTAGTTTAATTCTGGGTTCAAAAAGCAATTTGCAGAGATCTTAATAGCCTTTATTAGTAGGATCAGCTATGAAGAAACTCTCTAAATATAACATAACATTTATTACTAGCACCAAAAAGGGAAAATAATTACATTTCACATGAAATAGTTCGAAAGAGTTAGCTATATTAACAAGTGTAATATAGACAAATATGTGATGGAAACCTCTCCTGAACCTTACACATTCAAAAAGTTTGAAAGAGTTAGCTAGATTAACAAGTTTAATATAGTAACACATAGTTGATATGCATGAAAATTCCCCGTTAGAAAAAAAAGGATAGAAAAACCACAGTTTGAATTAGTACATGAGGAAGCAATCAAACCAAAGTTGTTCAATAGAAAACACAGTAACAAACCTTGACACTTATCTTTTAAATTCTATTTGTGACCTTAGTTCAATTTCATGCTTAAGCTAAAATAAACCAAGCATTTAACTCCTAATCATACTTTAAATCATGATTGGTTTTCAACATTTACAAACAAGGTGCCTAACGTATGGTTCAGTACAACTGAGATTAATTTCCTTAGTACTTAACTATTTTAAAAACAAGTACTGTCCTAAACTGAGTTTCCAACCCGAGCAAGAAAATTGTAAAAAAAAGCCCTTAAATCAGTAAATAGAGCTATGAATATAAGAAAACATTTAACTTCCACCGCTACAAAAATATGGGACAAGTATGTGGGAAAAAGAAGTTCGAAGAGATATGTCAATTTTGAATAACATTAAGCCACAACTAAGGCACTCTTCTAACATTAAGTCCACTACAAAAATTTATCACACATTTCTCAGAAATAGTATGAAGAATATATATGTTATACAAGAAGCAACCTAACCAAAAAAGGCATATTCATTACTTATACAAAATTACACACACAAACCAAAAACACTATATTTCGATTTTAACAAAACATACGAATTGGGAAATCACTATTATTAAAGTTTCATGGTGATCTAATACCAAAAATGATCATGTACTACCAAAAAAACCCTAAATTCAACATTGATTGAGTCGGGTACTTCTATCCGATTGGGGAGACTTGTATTATGCATTGATAAATCTGTACAAACACCATCTAGTAGTTAAATTAGGGCTTTGAAGGGTTAAGGTATGAGGTAAGAATCAAAAATATTAGAGCCCATCCTAAATCTAACCTAACCATATATATATGAAATTCAATTCGGAACCCTAGAATTTGGAGAATAAATTATTGAACAGTGTATCATTTGAAGAAGGGATCCCAAGTGGTCAACTATAACCTCCTCAAGAAAACCATAGGCAAATTCAACCTTCTTGGGAATAATCTTACCATTGACTTGGACATCCATGAGATGGATTTCTTCTGTGTCAGTCCCTTCATATTTCTTTGTCTAAATAAAAAAAAATATGCATGTATAATTAGAAAAATTCAATAATAAAAAACTTAGTCTCAATTTTCTATTTCGCATTGATGCAAGACTCAAAGTAGAAGATAAAGTTAAAGTATTTTGAGTGACACATTGTTCTTTGTGGATACATAAAAGAAATGAAATGAAATGAAAAAGATAACTACAACTAAGATTTCATACATGAATATGTATAATCACATTGCTCAGAAGCTTCAATTAGTGTAGCTATTAGAGGATTCACATCACGAGATATTTCAAGCATTTTCCTTAAAACCAACTGCTGCCGCCGCACCTATACAACAATTACATGGACTAGGAAAGTCAAGATATACAGGACTTATAAGGTAACCACAGTAGAGATAGAAACATCAATTACACTTATCAACTATGGAACAAATTCATAAAAATGCTTAAAAGCAGAAAACTAGTTTTCACATCTCATTTATCTACTTTTGTTCAGGCCCAAAAGTAAAATAGCATTAATTTGATAGCATCTCAATCGCAATTTTGCATCAATGATAAACCTACCATAGCAACACAAAATCTGACATCATATGCTAAGAAAGGACTTTCACTTCACTAGAGAGAAATGAGCTCTATACATAGTGAAGCTTCTAATGCGGGCGCTTAAAATTGATTGAGAAAAAGAAAATTTCCTAAAATAGCACCCCTCAACAAAGACAAATGATAAGTTGTCTATTGTTAAGCCATATTTTCTTGAAGCCAGAGGAATAAAATCAGAAATAAAATAAATAATCCAGGATGACAGCACTAAAAATTTTACCAAGCATTAATTTGATTTGAGATTGACACCAAAACAAACTTCCAAGACAAACAAAATTCAAATTTTAAACATGCTCTGTATAGATGAAGATACATACACATCAAAATTCCAATATAATTAAAAATAGAGAAAATGCACATTGTAGAATCACTACAAGAGCAATACAAAAGCACGAATTTGGAATGGTGTGGAAAATCAGTAAGAACGAATATGAAAGACAATCAACTACTCAAACAAAATGTAGGTATGACACTAATGAAATAATTTACAGGGTTTGGTGAAACATAGAATTGATTTTCATATAGTCTAAATATATGCAAAACTTAGCAAGACTAGGATTGGGACAGAGAGAAAATGTAGCTTAATATGGAAGGGGAAAGCATACAGCAGGTAGGGCTCTAAACAAAGGTTTGCTATTCATAAACATTTGATTATACCATGTGCAAATGCAAATAGACTCTATCTTCACAGCAATTAAAGTGAAATTCATTTAAAATAAATGTAAAATGAGATAAATTTGATCTAAAATTTTGAATTTCAAACTAGAAACCTTCACTATTCAGCTTTGGAAGAACCACTGATCATTGCATCGGGCCTGTCAGAGAATACACGAAGGAAGAGGGAACGATATGAAAATCAATGAATGCCTTCAGGAAAAGGGTTCTTTCATAACTCCTTATGGATGCTTATTGGGGTGGTGAGGAAGAAAGGTTTAATATTGAACCCTATGGCAGGCTGTAGAGATGGAGGATGGATGCGATGATTATGTGGAGGCAGAGACCGTCAAGTCGACGATTAAGCGAGGGGTTTCTGGAGACAGGGGCATGGAGCTTTGGTGGGGTGCTTGGAGTTCCAAGGAGAGTGATTGGTGGTGGCGGAGAACCGAAAATGGGAAAGGTGAGGGTTTTTGGGTGACGGTGACGGCTGTGGCGTTAAAGTTATGCAATTTTAGGGCTGAAGAGTAAATGATTAAATGTTTCCAAATTTTAAAATGTCAGCACTAAATGAATTTTACAAGTATTAGCGCCCAATTTTTCAGAAGTGTGATTAAATTTTGAAGTGTTAGCGCTAGAATGAATGAAAATTTCCAAATATTACCACCTAATTTTTTAGAAGTGCAATTTAATTTTTTTTCAGTTAAATAATTATATTGTAATTCATGATATTTATTTTCCATTTTCTCATTGTTGATATTAAAAAAATATTATACTATGAAAATTTCCTATTTTATAATTATAATTATTTTAATAAAATTATGATAAGTTTTAAAATTTCAAAGATATGAACTTATTTAAATTATTTATAAGCAGTTTAGTTCAAGGACAAGCGATGGAGTTTGGGACATATATACTGTGAGGCAAATGGAGTAGCGGATTTCATGGCAAAAAGGGGTAGCAGTGGAATTACAGATTTGCTTTACAATGAGTCAGATTCTTCAAGTTGAGAAGGTAAACGTTTAGTTAATACAGACTAAATTGAAAGAACTGGTACTTTAATTACTATAGTGCATTTTACAATAAACTATAGGGACATATATAATAGTCTTTTCATTGTCTCTTTAAGTTAATTAAACTTAAAAACTGCACATCTCAACTGATTTTCATGATAATATACCAAAAGAAGATAAGCTTTTAGTTAATGAGGACTAATTTTAGTGGTTTAGTAATACAATGATGTTATTCATCGAATCGGTCGGCTAATAAGTAACGTATAGCTAACTAGTTTAAGTACTTATACTAATAGGAGATAGTTGTCAAATTGTTCATTACACTATATATGGATGGATGTTAATACTATTTTGGAAAAATAAATAAGAATTTCCTAAGTAAAGTGTTTTGTTATTATATTTAGGTTCTGAAAATCAAACATAAATCACTTGTTAGTTTAGTGGTTAAAGGATTTCATATTCTTTGAAAGGACAAGGGTTTGAATCCCTTTGGGAAAAAAATTCAATTTTTATTTTTTCAGTAAATATTTAGTTATTATATTTAAATTCTGAAAAATGAACATATATCACTTGTTGGTTTAGTGGTGTAGGGACTTCCCATTCTTTAAAAAGGGCAAGGGTTTGAATCCCTTTAAAAGCAAATTCAATTTTTTACTTTTTAAGTAAATTGTTTAGTTATTCTATTTAAGTTCTGAAAATTGGAACATAAAGCAGTTGTTGGTTTAGTGGTTAAAGGACTTTCCATTCTTTAAAATGGTAAGGGTTCAAATCCCTTAAATAGCAAATTATAGTTATGTTTTATTAAATAATTGTTTTTGTGACCGAATAATATATTGGTCACCAATTTTGGTAACCAATGTGTTGAGTTTTAGTGGGCCCCTTTCAAAATGTGTCACATTTATAATTTTAATGGGACCCCTTATTGCATTGGTGACTCTAAAAAAGGCATATATATATATATATATATATGTGGTACCCTAAAAAAGCCAAATACTAAGGGGACCATTGCATTTTCGGTCATTAATGCGGTCACTAAATGATCAACACTTTTTATGGGACCTACCAGAATATTTCCATTGGTTACATGCCACGTGTAATTTCCGTTAAGCATATTACTTAATTAGTGACCGTCTAAAAAATTGGTCACCAAAGTTGGTCACCAATTTAAAACCGTTCAAGTGGGTCCAATAAAAGTGTACCTTAAACGTTACACATTAGTGACAAACAAAAAATTTGGTCACTAACCACACACACTAAATCTAAAATAATGCGTGGGACTCATAAACGGGAAATTATTACCGTGACCAACGTATTTTTTGGTCACTAAATTTGTCACCAAATGTGGCCCCAAATAGTTTCGGGACCACTACATTTGGTCACCAATTTAGTGACCATTTTGTTGGACACCAAAACACTAACGGCCGGCAACTTCGCTACTAAACTTTTTTCGGTCACTAAAATTGGTCACCAAATAGCCGAAATTTGGTGGGAATTTCTCCCGCCATGGCTTTGGTGACCAATTTGGTGACTGACTATTTCAGATGGTCACCAAAAGCTGTCCCGAATGTAGTTTGAGATGACTAAGCAAAATATGGTCACCAAATGGTATATTTGGTGACCCACAAAATTTTGGTCACCATGAGTCCAGTCACCAAATGCCTTTTTTCTTGTAGTGTTGATATCTTGCCATATTTTGAAGTTTTCATTTACAAAAATCATGATGTTTGACACATCTGGGAATGGTTTAGCATATGGCAAAAGGATGCCAGGAATCACACTTTGGGTCAGCGGTGGATTTTGGGTCAACGGTGGATTTTGGATCTGAGGTGGAAGAAGAACGTCATCACTGGAAGTAGCGTTTGCATTGGAGGCCATGATTAATTTCGTGAGATTGTAGGGAAAATAATGCCTAAATAATTGTACAGTAGAACAATTAGAGTTGTGCAAAGCACTGTACTCAAGAAATTATTTCTGAGTAGAAACACTTCTCCAGGATTAAACGAATTCTTCCTCTTAAGAGAGGGATCAGGAACAACAAAGACAAAAGATTAAACGAATGAGAGAATAAGGTTTTTTCAGATAAAATTGATTTTCTGAAAAACTCAGTTGTATCGATCTTAGAAAATAAATGAAGTATTTATAGGTAGAGAATATGGGTATAGTTAGAAAATCCTGGGAACAGTTCTTCACTAACGTTAAGAGAGTTTGACTCTTTCTCTTCTGTCTAAATCTCTCAACTTTAAATAATTAAATAACTGACCAGGTTTGAAGGAGTCAGCTGTTGACTTAGTATAAACCAATTGTACTTCTTAGTAAAAAATTAATTATATCTTTTAAAATACTTAATTTTTTCAACAGTACCCCTTTTATATTTGCATATATATATATGACACTATTGATCATTTCATCTGCCATCAAAAGTTTAGCACGCAATTTTGATTTCTACATTAAATTTTATCACAATTAGTTTTTTACATCAAATTTACAGTACATAACACAGAATGCTATATATATAAAAATCCAATTACAATCTATGTTCTGAAAACATAAAATGGTAGTTTCTTAACTTCATCCTCCTCTCCAATTTAGCCTTAGGTTGCAATGAAACTGATTCCATATTTTTCCTTCATCCTTCCCTCCAATTTGGTCTTAGATTGCTCTCGAACCACTTTCATTTTCTCTTTCACCCTCCAAGTTTCCATATTTTGTTTCATCCTATTCCAGTTTGGTATTAGTTAGAGGTCAGTGATACATGCAAAGATTAATTGTCAGTTGAATTGGTCTTCTCGGCAAGTCCTTAGAATTAGTTAAACTTAGTAGTGGTTTTAGTGGCTTCTTTTATGGAGTTATTGCTTGTTTAGCGGTTATAATTACGAGCATATCTTTTAGGATTTTTTGTTTATTCCCATTAGTATGAGTCTATAGTTAGTAAACTATTATAAATAGCTCTAGAAATTAATAAAATGATATAGAAGATTAATGGTCATTTTCCTAATCTAAACATCTTCCAAAAACTCGCTCATACTTCTTCGATCAGTGTTAGACCCGGTTGGTCTTAATCCTTATTTTGATTGATGAGTTAACAAATATGAGAATTAATTTAATGGTTTTTCTAGGGGAGAAAATGTAGAGAAATGTCACGGAAGAACCGACGCAAAAAACAGCAAAGAAAAATGAGCTAAAACAAAGAAACGGCAAGAAAATAAAGAAAGAAGAAAAATACATCCCGAGGTGGGACCCACGGTGTTTCTAAGTTAGAAAATGAAAATAAGACTTCACGGGTGAACCAATGCAAAAAACGGCGAAGAAAACAGACTTAAAATGAAGAAACGGCTAGTAAACAAAACAAGGTGTCAAATCGGGCGTACAAGAAGTGACAGCAAGCCGCCGGGGTAGGCGCGACGGCAGCATGTGACAACCCACCCCAACGAGGAAGAGCGAAACTGGTTGAGTGGGCATCATTCAGGGCTCGCGCCCAAAAATCGATACAGATAATAAATAAGAATTACCATAAAACTGTATTTATTACCCTAGTTGTTTAAGTAGTTCATGGCAGCGGAAAAGTAAAGATAAAGTCTGAGGATGATCATAGACCAAATTATCCTCTCAAAACCATAATTGTACTTAGTCTAACTATTACAGAGTTCTTGTCTCTATTGCTTTCGTTCACGCCCATCGGCCTTGCCACTATCGTCACTCAAGTCAAGCCCCTGTAAAATAATAAGATGGAAAGGGGTGAGCTTCACTAAGCTAAGTGAGAGATCTCGGGTTTTCCTTAGGAAAATTCCCATTGTAAATATTTAGATAACAGGCCGAGTAAGCAAGTAAAGAGTTCATGCATTTATGTATATAACAGTGGAATTGTAAGCAGGCATGGCAAGCAGGTAAACCAATCAATAAAGTCAAGCAATTCAGGTAGTATAGGTAAGCATATAGCAAATACTAATGTAGGCATGACAACATAGATACAACATTCATATGCAGCACATTTGAGCCACTAGACTCCTCGCGATCAGAAAGCGTGGTCTAGCTTTCTTATAATTAAAGCTAAGTCGGTATCTATTCATGTTTCACTTGCTCGCATTGATGGTTTGCAAAGTACATCACCCCACGGCACCCGTATGGTAAAACCAGGTATGCTCGACGGCGGGGTTTTTGGATCCGTGGCATTTTTCTATTCGGGCCAGAAGGGGTTCCTCTCATATAGAAGGAGTGTCGGCTATCAGCGACATGACTTTCGCTGGCAAGCCCTACCTAGCGGACAAGCGGCTACTATCTATTCAATCGGGAAGACTCAGAGCCCAAGTCTTTTCACGCAGGTCCTTTGACCTATTTCACGCTAAGGTGATCATAGCAAACCCTAGCATGCTTCATACATTTCTATAGGCAATCATGCAAATCCTAGATGTCAAAATCCTAGGACGGGCCTAGTCCTTTCTTGGCCGATGCATGATGTTTGTATTTGTTCATAGGCATACATCTCTAGAGACAAATATGCAATTCTAGATGACATGTGATTAACCCTGAGAAGGCACCATCCTTCGTGGCTACTATGTCATACTTACACATATAGGTGCATACATTCATAGACATTCAATTGATCATGGCAAGTCACGTACATTCAAGGCAAGTCAAGTCAAGCATGGCATAACACAATTAATCATGGCATCATCATGTTAAGCAACGCGTATACACACTTAGTAATAAATTGTATTTAAAATAGGTAAGTGCTGAGGTGTGAGAGACCTCTTTAGAAAATCAAGCAATCAAATAGGTATTGTTACACACAATTACTAATTAGATAGTCCAATTAAGTTTTATGAAAATAACGAGTAATCCCTCACCTTTCATAGGTGTGCGCGTAACGACGGTTGACTAGATCAACTCCTGCAAAGCGAGCGTTCTAGCATGAGCTGCTAAAGTTTGACTTTAACTTTAGGTCAACTAGGGTTGACTTTGACTTTTAGGTCAACTAGGTTTGACTTTGACTTTTAGGTCAAGGTCAAAGTTCAAATGTCAATGGTCAAAGGTCAAGGTCAATAGGTCAAGTTTTCGATTAAAGTCAATTGCACAATTAAGGTCTGGTTTAAGAATAAGGTCAAGTTTCAAGTAATGGTCTTTCTTAATTCCTTTTGTTTAATTTCAAAAATAAGGTAAGCTTTTGGTCCTTTTTGAAAATAAGGTAAACTTTTGGGCTAAAACCAATTTCAAAAAAATAAGGCAAATTTTCTGTTCTGGGCTGTGTCCGAGTTTCGGTCCGACTTGAGTGGAAACTAGCACCTGGGTTTGTGTTCTTTGTATTTTTCAAGTTTACAGGTTTAAATTAAAGAAAAGCTTTCTGGGTCTCGTCCGAGTTGCTGTCCGACTCGGATGAAAAATCGGATGGCTGGTTCAATTTTTCAGAAACTACTGGCTCGGGGTACCACTTTCGGGGTTGGTTTAAATAGGTTTCTAATCCTTTTTAATCCATTCCAAAGTTATAGTTCTATAGTCTAACATACAGGCTATAGGTCGGAGCTTATATTACACGAAAACATGTACTTTAACTATATTAAATTTCGTCCTGAATTAGGCTCGGAACACTGATTTTAAAACATGAATAATTCAGGATTTCAATTTTCAGAACTAAACCATTACGGCTAATAAAATCTAGAGGCATGCATCCTAAGCATAATAACAAGTAAGGAATTCAACCAACATCCTAAACATGCCTTTCTATCCATCAATTAACATTAATTTCTTAATTACTTGTTATTCAAGTTTTCCTATATGTTCATGCTTTTAATCTATTTTCGATTCTAAATCCCAAATCAGACACTCACCGTGAGGTCCTACGAATACCAAGAACTTAAAGACTTCAACGAGGTGGTACAGCGGCAATTCGACGACGGCGGCGGCGGCGCTGCACTTCACGGCTTCTTTAACCTTTTTCTTAAGTGTTTGTAAAGGTTTAATTCTTGAAATTAAGGATGTATTTATAGGCATCCTATAGCTTAAGGGAGACTAGAATCATCTTCAAATAAGGTAAGGTATTTTCGGGTAGTTTCCTTCTACCGATTGATTGTGATTACGGATTCCTTAATTAAAGATTTCGTTTCCCATTTTCATTTTCTTCTGTCCAAGTACTCATTTGATTCGGACGGTAACTTGCATAGGCTAATTCTGCGAATTCCTTCCTTTTTGAATTCTTCTGCTGTCCGAGTTTCTGTCTGACTCGGATGGAAACTTGTACGATGCGATTTTTCAGATTCGTTCCTTTTTTATGCTTCTCTCCTTTCCTTATTTCGCTTTAGGTAATTATCACTTCTATATTAATTACCACTCAGCATTAATTCTAGCAATCAATCAAGTAATCAATTTAGAAATCAATCAAGCAATCAATTCAAGCACTTAATCACGCAATCAATTACACAATCACCCAGGCAATCAATCATGTAGTTCATTTATTCGGTTTTAGTAATCTAAGAGCAAGCAAAATGTCCATTTTACCCTTAATACGTTACGGTTCCTAGCTCAAAATTTTTGGGTCCTCACATAGCAGGTCTAGCAACGTTAGCTTGCGACAGTCGCAACTGTCTCAGGGCCCTGTCGTAGGAGCTTCGGGAAGTCAATTTTTGCCTCTTTTTTCAACCTTGTCAAGGGCTCTCTTCCCCTATAAATATCCCCACTTCAAGAACACATATATTACCTCTCTTCATCCATGTTATGCTCAATCTCAAGTGTTAAACAGCTCTTAAAAGATCATTTCAAAGTTCTAGCAATTTATTTCAAAGTTAGGCTAGAATAGAAAATCCTCATTGTAATAGTTAGCTATTTTCATAGCATTAATTTCCTCATTTGTAAAAGGGTTAGAGGGAAGTTTTGGATCCTTTCAAGAGGTTGATAAGGGTCTAAGCAAGGGGATTAACTAAAAGATTGCCTATAGTTTGAGTAACCTAGGAGGTTATCCCTTGGGTTAACTTGTAAGGTTTAAGATTCACCTTTAAGAATCTTACTGGGAGATTAGGACCAAGTATTTAGCTTGGAAGTGGAGTAGACTTTCCTTGAGGAGGGAAAGTTGAACCACTATAATTTTTATGTGTTCTTTAAATTATCTTCTTTATTGGTTTACACTTAAAATCACACACAAATCACAAAAAGATTTTTATTTGCTTAAGTTTGTTTTTTAAACCTAAGTCACCCCTCCCCTTTTAGGTTTACCTTAGTTGTATTTTCAATTTGATTAATATTCTGAATCTTTCTTCTTCATTTTCTGTTAATTTAGTTGCGTCCAAAATTAATCATAACAATGGTATCAAAGCCGGTATCGATAGATACTCGGGATATTGAATTTCACAACTATGTTTACGAAGTTTTAGCCCGACATGAATCCAAATTCAAAAAAATCCGCACTACTCTTCAGATGGTGCAAACAGCGTTGCAGGGCTTTGAACGTCAATGATGCGAATTAAGTAGAGGAAACCATAAGTATACGGTGTCGCAACAAGTAATAATGTGTCAAACATGGGTCAATCCCATAAGGACTTTGCAAAATGTAAATAGCAAATTCAAAGGTATCAATCATCACTTGATTTCAAAATTTTTGTTTTAATGTTGTTTTGAGAAATAAAGAAAGCTAGAAAGCAAATAACGATTGACTTAGATTCTATTGACTAAGATGGGTTGGGGCTAAGATTCAAATTACACTTTTCACACTAATTAGACTTGTGTGTGAGTAATGAGTTAGCTATCAATGTAAGTGGCAAGCTAATTTAAATCTAAGCACAATCAAGCTACTTAATCTATCCCAATTCCCTCATTGACCTAAGTTCCCATGGTAAATTTTGGGTTTTTGGTCATTAGTTCCAATTGCCTATTAGCTTCCATAATACTATTAGTATATTCCTATCAAATATATATATATTAAGGTTCTATTAATAGTGACCTAGGTTTAATAGATGTTCATTCAAGACCTCTATCAAATACTTAGCATGCAACTAGGTTAGCTATTCCTAGTTTCACCATGACTTATAATCAATTAATATAAACATTAATAAACTAATAAACTCATTTCAACACACACAAATTTAATCAACAGTCAATAGGTAAATATCATCTTAGCCCATTTCCTTAGGAATTTAGCTACTAAAACTACTAGCCATAAAGAACGCATAAAAATGATAAAACATAACTAAATAAAGGGAAGAAAAGACTAAACCATCCATGGGCTATGGTCCTTTGTCACCAAGAACACAAATCCAATACAAAGTTTGAATTTTCTTCACAAAATAGCAAGTAAATAAAGAAACCCACTAAAACCTACACTAATCTAAGAGAGAGAACTAAAAACTAAAACTAAAACTAACACAAGTCTCCTTTTATAGAGAGGAGGAAGGAAGGACTAAAGAACAAAAATACTTCTCATTAATGGCTTGATGTGTGACATTCAACATTTCCCTTTTAGCCTAAAAACACTCTTCTTTTGCTCATCTTTTTCTACTTTCCTTCATTTAGTACCTACAATATAAAATTCACAAATTAGTTCTCAATTAAATGAAAAACCATGTAATAAGCAACAATAACACCAATAATTTGGGGTGCAATGATATACACATTTTTCACCAATCAGTCAACAGCACCATGTATAACAATCCCTTTTCCTATGGTGACCACCCCGTGCCAATTCCAGCCACACCTAAAGCAAAGTCCTATTCAACTTCTGGGACTCTTGGACCATTATTGATTCAACACGGCAGCCCGTGAAACTCAACGGCAGGAATTTTGGGACCGCCACCTACACCACGTGACAATTCCGCCCCTTTCTTTCCCACCTTCCGGCTAGTCACCTCCCAAGAAACTAACGAATGTCGTGAGAAAGTCATGTGTTACTGCTGCGACAAGAAGTTTTTCATACTTCGATGTCCACACTCACCAAAGTTCATGACAAAAAAATTCCACCATCAGGCACTGGTACAATCAAATTTTCCCCTATTAATTGTCGGACTCCGGATTGAAGGATGCTGCCACGAAACTACCATGACTTCATCCTTGCGGACAAGGATATTGCAAGGGGGAAGCAATGATACGTGTAAAGATTAATTGTCAGTTGGATTGGTTTTCTAAGCAAGTCCTTATAATTAGTTAAACTTAGTAGTAGATTTAGTGGCTACTTTTATGGAGTTATGGCTTGTGGCTAAAATTACTAGCCTATCTTTTAGGATTTGTTGTTTATTCCAGTTAGTATAAGTCTACAGTAAGTAAACTATTATAAATAGCTATAGACAATTAATAAAAGGATATAGAAGATTAATGGTCATTTTCCTAATCTAAACTTCTTCCCAAAACTCGCTCATACTTCTTTCATCGGATTAATATTCTAAATCTTTCTTCTTCCTTTTGTGATAATTTGGGCCTGTTTTTTTTTGTTGGGTTAAGTTTTGGATTGAAAAAAATAGTTTTATAATATAAAAAGTATATTAGAAATATGAAAAGATATAGCTGAATAGTAAAAAATTGTATTAGAAATGATGAAAACTGATTATAATATATTAAATTTACTGTTGAGACCAAAACTGAGACCAAAACCAAAACGTAAAGAACATGCCCTTAGTTGCGTCCTAAATTAATCATAACAGTCAGGCTACATTTTTGGTTACACTTCCATACTTTCCTAGACTAGAGCATTGTTTGCTGGTAAGGCTCTAGTAAGATGACTGAAGAATAGAGGTTGTTGTCGAACTGCTTCCATTTTCTCGTTCAGCCTCCTTCATTTTGGCCTTACGTTGCTCTCAAGTTTCCATATTTTGTTTCATCCTATTCCAGTTTTGTCTTAGGTAGCGGTCCCACTACATTTTCGGTTACACTTCCACCCTTTCTTGAACTAGAGTATTGTTCGCTGCTAAGGCTCTATTAGGATGACTAAATGGAAGAAAATCACGCAGAGCAATCTCGAGCAAGAATGTGATGTAATGAGTGGATACCTATATATATTTCTTTTACCCACTACATATGCTCAATACTTAACCACTAACGTGGCAAATAGCAAGAAACTCGAGAACTCGAGACAAGTTATTTTTCTAAACTATATTTTTTCAAGTTTTTAATTAATACCAGTCACCAATCAGTCTAAAATAGGCCATTTAATCAAAACAATAAATAAGGGGGTAAAAAATAAGAATGTGCCCTGTGAGATATAAAAATTAAATTTCAGTATGGCTCTACAACTAACATTCAAAACTTTCAAGCATCATAATACACGTATAACAAAATTACAGAAACAAATTAACTACAGAAAACACCAAGTTGACACACACTGCAGGGTAGTCGACTCAGACTAAAATCATGATAACATAAATACAATGATTTTTTTATAATTTTTTTTTTTTTTTTACAAGAAACAGATTCAAACATAGCTTAAAAAGAGAAGGAAAAAAAAAAGGTGATTGTATCATAAACATATTCCAGTTGCAGATAAACATCACAACAAAAAAGAAACATCAACAGAAAACACAAAGAGCGCAGTTGGCCAATGAAATTTTGCACAACTGAAAAAAAATTATTTAAATCGTTTACACGTTTAGATGTAGATTTTTCCTGTTTTCTTCATAAGAAACACAAAACTGGCTTCTTTTCCATATATAGATGATGAGGTAATCCAATAGTGAGACAACATAAGTCAAAATGCACAAACCTACCTGAAAGCAAAGCCCTCGAAAAACAACTCAAGAGGAGAAAAATGGCCAATTTCTTTCAGAACGTAGAAGACTTGCGGCCACCAACCTCTCCACAATAAAGAAATGATCGTTTCTTGAAATCTTGAAGTTTCTTACACTTTAGGAAACATTTCTTGAGGCTTCTTGATGTTGGGCCTTTGGTCCCAATCGGTTTTTGATTGACGAGCAAAAAAATATGTGAAAATATTTGATATCTGTGGCAAGTGTTAATTCATGAAATATTCTAAGGCAAGTCCACGAAGGTTTGTTTATGCGCATAAAATTAAACGTACAATGTAGTTAAACTTCTTACATCTATCCCCGGTTGTTTATGTAAAGGATCAAACCAATATGATATTTTCTCTTTCGATTTAATAATTAGCAACTCTCGATGACCACTGTAAGCCTAAGTTGACAAAATAATCACAAAAATAAGGTGAGCTAATCATATATATATATCAGTCAAAGACAAAACTGGTCATACTTACGGTCTAAAATATGGAGCAATGTAAACATTGAGGTTTGTTTGAACATATCCTTCGCCAGCGCTGCGCGGCATGTATCGACAACCTTGTTCGCAGGTGGCTTTTTCTGCGTTTCTTGGTACCCAAGAAAAGCAGACCTTTGGTGGTGTTCCTCTGGCTAACATGCGATCAGATATTTTCCTACAATGTGAATGAATAATCAAATCTCATATGCATTTGGTTGTCAAGCATATATGTACGTACATATTTGACTGTACTTAAAACACTTAAAATTCAACATAGTTTGGAACTTACATGGACCATATCAACAGTTGTTCGCTCTTTCTTTATTTAACATGTCTGTCTCTTGCCACATTAGATTTTTTTGCTTTTGGGTCTATCTTTTAGAGTGGAGATGTTAGATGGTAAGACAAGCTTAAATTTGAGAAGAAAATTAATCTCTTTGATTCCCATGAAGCAAGATGGCCCACCTAACCAGGTAGAACTATGGATTGTACATAGTTATTTCATAAATTCTACAACCATATTCTTTAGAATAATAACTCCTTTTTAATTAGTATATACTCAATATTCGGGTAAATTTTTTAATTAAGTACAACTCGTACCGCATATAATCCCGCTACTTTTAGAAAATTTGAATTCGTAAAATTTTAAAGATACATATTTAAAAGTTATTAAAAGCATAAAACAAAGTTAAATAGTGATCAAAGAGAAATGAACAAATTAAAAGTGACAGAAAAAAAAATATTAATGCAATTCGGTGACAAATAATTACTTATTTACAAATCAACTTAATTTCTGATTATCAAATCTACTTAATTAATTATTAAGTTCATAAATATCAAATCTACTTAATTATTAACTAAGTTATTTAACTAAGTTAACTAAGATTTACAAAATTAACTAAGTTATTTAATTTCTGATTATCAAATCTACTTAATTAATTATTAAGTTCATAAACATCAAATCTACTTAATTATTAATTTAAATGATGAATTCGGTTATCAAACAGAGTTTAGGTCAGTCGTTAGTATCAATATTGCAAAATATTCCAAATATGAGGGGACGTTGAAGTAACGAACCGCCAGCACTTAATCCCTTTCAGGAATGGAAACCAAATCAATTTAGGAAACAAATTGTTTGAAACCCACCGTTTCCCCAATCCCAAACTGAATCCAGATTTCCAATTTTCCAATCCTCTTCTATATATATCCCTCCGTCCAACAGTTTCATATTATTATAGCGCTTCAGATAATCCTCCTAAATCCCCATATTCCTTCATTCGATTCGTTCCCTTTTCGATTCACATATCAAAGATGGTGATTATCTCAGAAGGTGACGTGCCGCCGTCGCCGTCGGCAGAGAAGAATCCAGAACGTCTGGTTCCGAACAAAGCGAACGGCCTGGACATGGAAAGCTACTCCTGGGGACAAACCCTTCAAGAAGCCACCATAAACGTCCCTGTTCCGCCGGGGACGAAGGCGAGATCGATTGTATGCGAGATTAAAAGGAATCGCATCAGAGTCGGACTGAAAAATCAGGCTCCAATTCTAGAAGGAGAGTTCTTCGCTTCGGTGATGCCAGATGAGTGCTTCTGGAGCTTGGAGGATCAGAGGACGATTTCAATTTTGTTGACGAAGCAGGACAGGTTGAACTGGTGGAAGAGCTTGCTGAAAGGGGCTCCGGAAATTGATACCCAGAAGGTGGAGCCTGAGCCCTCCAATTTGTCCGATTTTGATGGGGAGACTAAAACGGCCGTGGAGAAGATGATGTTCGATCAGCGGCAGAAGTCCATGGGTCTTCCGACGAGCCAAGAGATTCAGAACGCGGAACTGATGAAGAAGTTCAGGGATCAGTATCCTAACATGGATTTTTCAGGGGCGAAGATGATGGGCTAGCTAATATCATCAATTCCGATTGATTAATGTTTGGGGTTTTTTTTTTTTGGGGGTTAGAATTTCTGGTTTTGGAGGAAAATTAGAATAGGTTTGGTGTTCATGCCAACAAATGTCTCAAATTCTAGAAGTCTCCATAACTTTTGCCAGTCATTTTTTTTTTCTTCAGTTAGTTTTTTTTTTCTTTTCCTCTAAATAAATTATCATTTTTTGGTCAGTATTTCTTGCTTCTCTATGTAATCCCTCAGCATATAATTTTCATCAAAGACGCAAAAAGTAAGTTATTTTGTAAAGAATAATAATAACACAATTTAATTACTAAAAAATGATTTATGCAAACACTTATATAACTACATTAGTAATGAGTCCCGTAAAAAGACTATTAGTGTTTCCCAATGCTACATATCTCACTTACTTGATGCACACATTTTTATTAGTAAATGATATGACATTACTTTTTTTAAAACAATTACATTGGTTTTGTTTATTCTACTATATATTACCCGGTTGAGGAGTATTTAACTATGAAAGCACCAACTCTAGTTAGGAAAATATGGCACATCTTTCGATAAGTTTCAACATTTTTTTAAGGTTTAATCACTATTTTTTTTGCGTTATTGCCTTTTGACTATTTGTCCCTCTATTTTTAAAACTAACTAGTTGTCCTCCCGTGTTTCTAAAACTAACTGTTTGCCCCCTATCTTACCAGTCAAATCATATAAATTATGAAAAGACAAAAATACCCATCTAAAATGCTGACATCACACTCTCAAGTTTAAGTAAAAAATTTCAGACGAATATACCCCCAAGTTATTGGGAAAAACAGCCGGCGATAATTTTTTCCCTTAAAAAAACGCTTGACTCCGGAGAAAAGGCAATGGCAGTGGATTCTTTGTGGGAACTGCGAATGGAGCGAGAAAAGTGCAGCGTCGTTGATAATGAAGTTTGCGGCTCGACTCTGGAAAAACGACAGTGGCAGCGGTTTGGAGTGGAAAAAGTGCAGCGGCGATTGTGTATCGGAGAAACTATCGCAAGTTTTTTTTCTTTTTTTTTTTCTTTCTTAAGTAATATGAAGTTAATACTTGGGGTATATTTGTCTGAAATTTTTTACTTAAACTTGAGAGTGTGATGTCAGCATTCCAGAGGGATAATTTTTGTCTTTTTATGGTTTGACTAGTAAGAGAGGGGGAAACAGTTAGTTTTAGAAATACGGAGAGAAACCTGTTAGTTTTAAAAACATGCGGGAGGGTGGGCAAATAGTCAAAAGCCAATAACACGGGGGGTAAATAGTGATTAAGCCTTTTTTTAATTTGTGAATCCAATTAAGTTACAATACTTTGTAATTTTGAGGTCATGAGTTTGAACCTTTTATGTTGGATCGAGGATGGGTAAAACAAAATCTTACATGGAAAATAGGGCTCTGTCAGAGATAGGAATCGAACCCCCCAACAACTGGGTGGCTCGTCTTCCGCACTTACCGCTAGGGCACTAGCTCGTTCAGTCTATCTATTTGTCTACTTATTTTGTCTTTGTTGCATTAATTTGAGTGGAGGAGAGAATTTTTATTTTTTATTTTACTCTCTACACGTTTTAATACAAAATGTCATGTTGTTTGTAATAGTATCCCACAAAAGCAACTGAACAAACAAAAGAATTTAAAAGTTTGCTGTGTTTGTTTTATTTTTTTTTAGGAAAAACTTCATTTTTTGTTTAAAATATCTCGACAAACAAACACTCTTATTTTTCACTAATTTCAAAATTTTATAATTTAACTTTTCTCTTCTAAAACGTTATTTCAAAAAAAAAAAAAAAATCATCATTAATTACATTTTTTTCTTCTCTTTCCTATATAATTTTTCAGAAAATAATTTCTTCCAAAATAAACTTCCTCTCCAAAAACACATCTCCTATTTGAGATACAATCCAAATATAGTAAAGATTTTTTTTTTAATACAAAGATTCATAATATATTAGATACTGCTAGAAAAGGTTTACAAGGAGGGTTTGTGCATAATCATGCACAACCTTCACTTCTTTCCTATCTACTTTGAGGAAAATAACTTCGTCCAAACTATTACAAACATCTTTGATGTCCATTAACAGATAATCAAAGAAATGGCTGGAATAAGTTCAATTATTGATGCAATTAACCAAACCAAGGCAGTTTGATTTGACATGATTATCTAGTATCCAATGCTTCGTGCATGCCTCAACGCTTGAAGAGCAGTTATAGCCCAGATTTGAAGAGTCGATAGAGCCACCACTACACCAAAATGCCTTAGGGGAGGCAGGTCCTAAGGGCATTAGGAGGCGGATGCACGCTGTGTGCACCAGCCTCCAGTGCGGGCGCCTCCAAAAGGAGGGGCCCGCACCCGCCTCCCCTGTGAGGGGTTATTGGAGGCAGGTGCATGTTGCACCCGCCTCCAATAACCCTTCCAATAAATTGTTATTGGAGGCGGGTGTCCATTACACCCGCCTCCAATAATCTCCCAATAAAAAATTTAATTATCCATTCTTTAATTTATGGTTTCATTTGCACCCGCCTCCAATGACCCTTCCAATAAATTGTTATTGGAGGCGGGTGTCCATTACACCCGCCTCCAATAATCTCCCAATAAAAAATTTAATTATCCATTCTTTAATTTATGGTTTCAATAGAAATCGAACTCGCACCGGCGGACTCACTTGACTCTTGCAAATTAAATTTACCACTAGGCTACATATACTCATGTATATGAAGTTAAAATCGAAAATATATATTATATATTTTCTTCTAGAACTTGTGGTTTTTATTACCTAAGAATTTATCTCCTTTTTTCTAAATTATTTTCAACTCTCAAAATTATTTTCAACTCTCAAAATTATCCTAATAAATTATTTTCAAATTTATTTTCAACTTTCAACAGTCCAAAACAAAGAGAATTTTCGAAACAACATTGATAAAAATTTGGGAAAATGCACCCGCCTCCAATAAACACGATATTGGAGGCGGGTGCAAAGCCTTTTCTTGCCTCAAAAGAGAATTGGAAGTGGGTGCAACATCCACCCGCCTCCAATAATTAATTATTGGAGGCGGGTGCAACAAGGCTTTTTCGGCCCCTTTGGAGGCGGATGTTTGTACATCCACCTCCAAAGGGGCGCCTCCTTTGATCATTTCTGTACTAGTGCACGAAATAATAACCTTCTATTATCACCCTTGGATCTAGTTTGCCTTCGATCTTCCAAGGTTTCTATTGTCTTCCCAGTAGATTACTGATACACCGCATCCGTGTGAATGATAGTAAAATCCTCGTAATTTTTCGTCAATTGAGTGTCCATGTCGTTCAGTGACTTGCGGCATCCTCTGGAAGATGAGACTGGTTCTCTTGAAACCTGTCCATTGAATTTGGTTTCTCAATTCCATAACCATACACAAGTGTATAATATTGTTGTTTCATTGAGCTTCATTTCTCGCAAGCCAAATGTGCTAGATAATGAATACAGAAAGAGAAATTATTTATTCATCTGGCGCGTTAGTCATCAACTGTGCAAGCCACTCCACAAATGACATTTGCTGGCCTTGCTCGAAATCGAAACCCAACAGAGATAGCCACCAAACATATATCGAGTGAGGGTATTGAAAGAAAATCTATCCATCAGTTTCCAAAGACGAGCCACAACGCACACAGTTTTGGGGCACTACAATACCCCTTCTATACAGCTCTTGACAACTTGGGATGGCACCTACAATTCCTTGCCACAACAGAAAAATAATTTTTCCGGATTTTTCAGTTTCCACAACTTGGACCATAAGGTCGGAGTCCAGCCATCCAAGCTAGTTCCAACGCTTGAGGATGAGGGAGTCTGCCTTTCTTGCTTGGCGCAAGTGGTTTTGTAGCCACTTCTTACTGAGTAAATGCCTGAACTAGTGTGTACCCAATGTACATCATCTATGCGGTTTTGGTTGGAAGTTGAGAGATGCACTATTAAAATTTTCCCTATGGCCTCGTGGAGAAAAATGGCTCTGAGTAAAAGTAAGCCCCATTGACCATGTCCATCAATTAAGTCAGACACTCTTAAATTACTATGGCTGGCTACAGTTGAGCTTGATAACACTCAGAGACCCACTCCTCCATGACTGGAATTGATTCCCCATTGTCGATTCTCCATATCAGGTTGTCCTTCAACATCTCTCTTCCCCACAGGATCCCTTGCCACACCTAGGTAGCCGAAGACTATGCCTTCACCTTCAGAATTCTACCTTTTAAGCAGTATTTTGAAGAGAAAAACTTGGAAAAGACTGCATCTCTTTGTGTCAAGATCTTCAAAGCATGTTTGGCCAATAGCGCTTCATTCATTTCCTTTGTTGATCTAATTCCCAATTTCCCTTTAATGTGGACTGACAAATCCATTTCCAAGATTTTCAATGTAGCCCCCTACTCTCAAGGTCCCCTTTCCAAAGGAATCTTGCAATTTTCCAATCTATCTTTTGTGCCACTATAGATAGCAATTTGAAAATACTCAAGGCATAGATTAGTACTGAGGATAGGCTCTGTGTGGCCATTGTAACGCTCCCCATCATTGACCATGACTTTGTTTTCCATGAACTAACCTTACTTTTAATTTTTTGAACCATGGAGGGGAAGATCTTTCGTTTGGGCTCAGATAAGTTAATATTGATTCCCACGTATTTATTTAAAGAATTAAAGTTGTTGATGTTCAAACCATACCTGAGAATGTCTCAACTGTCTCTTGGCATATTTGGACTAACTAAAATCGAGGATTTGTTGAAATTTATCATCTGGCCAGCAAATTTTGCATATGAATCCAAACTCACAGCTAATTCTTTAACCACATGCGGCTTATTCATGAAGAAGAGTGAGTCATCAGTATACATTAAGTGGGAGATTTTCGGAAATGATTTCCTATTGAGAATCTTAGGGTGGTGGGAGTGGTGCCCAGCAAAACCCAAAACCCACCACTCCATTTGTCCATGTCATAAACCCAGCAGAAGCTGGGTTTATGCAATTCGGTGGGTCCCACATGTGAAGAGAGTGCAGACACAGCAAATGACTTTCTTTTTTTCTTTTTTTCTTTTTTTTTACTTAAAGAGCCGTTAAGGCTTAGTTTTTTTTTTATTACAATTTTTTCCTTCCTTTTTTTTTTTTTTCTTTCATTGGATCTATTTTATTTATTTGTTTTAAATTCTTTTTTTAACTATTTGTTTTTCTATAAATACCTATCAATTCTAATATTTCTCTACTCCTCATCCAAATCATACATTTTTCCAATCAATTTTTATATTTGATTTTCACAATAGAAAAATCCAATTTTTTAATTATGTAAAATCTGTTTTAATTAAAATTTAAAATGTTTCACAACTATTGATTTTAGTTTGACCTATGTAATTTTAGCTGTTGTAAACTAGACATTAAGAACTAGCCGTTACACAAGTAACCGTTGGAAACTAGCCGTTACACGATTAGCCGTTTCAACTTGGCTATATATAGTACTCTATTTTGTGAAACATTGCACAACTCTTAATTCTGAAAATCCAATTGTCTCAGTTCCCAATTCTCAAATCTCCATAAAAAATGTCTGATCGTCCGACTAGCAAGCTGCTAAAGGAAGCGTGGAAGAATTTCATACGGGAAGCAGCACAAGACGATGAAATCGAGCGGGAGATGGTTACTCTACTCGATAAGACAGAGCGTCGAGCAGCCGAAAGTTCTTCAACAAGAAGCAATCGGAGAAAATATGTGAATCGTAGACGTGAGAACAGCCATGAGCAGCTTGTGGCTGATTACTTCTCCGACAATCCCACATATTATGGTGAAATATTTAGTCGTCGATTTCGAATGGACAGGGAATTATTTCTTCGCATCGTTGATGCCTTGGAAAATCACTCCGATTATTTCAAATTGAGACCTGACGCAACTAGAAGAAAGGGGTTATCACCACTTCAGAAGTGCACAGTAGTCATTCGTCAATTGGCCTATTCTTCCATTGCTGACTCACTCGATTAGTACCTATGGATGGTTGAGAGAACTACGAGGGAATGTGTCCACAACTTTTGCCAATGCGCCGTCAATGTATTCGGAGAGCGGTACTTGAGAAAACCAAATGTTGTAGATACTCAACACTTGATTCAAATGCACGAGCACAGACATGGATTTCCTGGAATGCTGGGGAGCCTCGACTGCATGCACTGGGAGTGGAGGAATTGCCCTGTCTCTTGGAAAGGCCAATATACGCGAGGTGATTACTGTGTCCCGACGATAATTCTTGAAGCAGTTGCATCTGCGGACTTGTGGATATGGCATGCTTTTTTTGGTGTCGCGGGCTCCAATAATGATATAAACGTTCTACATGGATCACCATTGTTCAACCCTTTCTTGCAAGGTAATTCCCCAAACGTAAATTTCACGGTGAATGGCATAACCTACCGCAACGGATACTATTTGACAGATAGAATCTATCCGGAATGGGCTGCATTCGTCAAGAGTTTTCCATGTCCTATGGATGAGAAGCGGAAGAAATTCAAGGAGAGAGCCCTACAAGCTCGTTGGGGGATAGTTAGAGGTCCTGCACGACCTTATCACAAGGAAGAATTAACAAATATCATGTATACATGCATTATTTTGCACAACATGATTATTGAGCACGAGGGAGATGAAGCTGTCAATTGGTCCGATGGAGACGGGTCTCCGTCGACAACAATTCATTTGGGTACTACTCAAGAGTTCCAAACCTATCTTCAAGGTATTCAAGAGCTTCGTGATAGGGATACGCATCATCAACTTCAGGTTGATTTGGTTGAGCATATCTGGGCATATTATGAAAGCGATTAGTATAAGATAACCCTTTTTATTAATGTAATGTTGGGTTTGTTTGATGTGCCTTTTTTTTATTTCGGCAATATTGTGTTTATTTGATAACTCTTTTTTTTTTAAATGTAACGTACTTTATATAATATTTTACTAATTATCTAATTTTTTTCTTGTGGTTTATTGAATTATGTAATTTACGAAATTAAATATTTTAATAAATTAAAATAAATTTATAATTAAATATAGTTGATAAATTATAATTAAAAAGGTATAAATGAATGTGTATAGAGTTGTTTATTAGTGGGACTCGTGATGAAGTTACTTTTCTGGGTTTATTGTTGCTAGGGGTAGGTTTATAAAAGTGGGTGGGTTTTTGCTTTTGATGTGGCGCTGATGTGGCGTGATAAACTTGCTTTTCTGGGTTTATGACTCCTACCACCCTTAGGCCCTGTGTTGTTCTTGCTCGTGCATCTAGAAAGGTAGATAAGGCTTGCTGACAGTTAACAAAAAAATGATAAGGGGTACCCCTGCCGAAGACCACTCTTCGGGGTGAATAAATCTTATGAGACTCCATTAACCTTAAACGTATATTTCACTTAAGAAACGCACTCCATAATAACTCTGATCAGGTTCTGGGGGAAATTGAACTTAGTGAGCACTTGTCTTAATAAATCTGAGGAGATCCGGTTGTAAGCTTTACTCATGTCTATCTTCATAGCCGCTAAGCATTTCTTACCTTTTTTCCTTCTCCTTATATGTTCAATCATCTCATGGGCCATTAGAATTAATATTTTCTCCAATACACCTCAACTACTACAAAACACGCTATTGGAGGCAGTTTATTAAGCCCATTGGAGGCGGGTTTTGCGAACTTGCCCCCGTCTCCAATACGGGCGCTACCAATTCGAACCCCCGCGGCCAATAGCCCGGAACAAAGGAGGCGGGTTTATAAACCCTCCTTCTTTGACATTTATGCATCTCCAATACTCTAAGTATCAGAAGTGAGTTACCCTGCACCCTCCAACAATGAACTACAACGTTTTTTATTTTTCCCTTGCTTTATTTAAATCTAATTTCCCTTGCTTCAATTTATGGCTCCAGTCCACACCTGCAGAATCACTTGACTCTTGCACACTAAATTTAGCACCAGGCTACATATACTCATGTATTTAAAGTCAAAATTGAAAGTATATATTTATATATTTTCTTTTAAAACTTGTGGGTTTTTATTACCTACTAATTTTCTCTTTAAGTATCCATCAGATTTGTTTTGTATAAAAGTTTTGATTTCATTTTAAACTGCTAATTTCTCACCCTTGCTTCGAACCTCGACAAATTTTCAAATTTTTTTTTAAAATTTCAAATTTTCATTTCTTTCTAGGGTCAATTTTCTCTCTCTCTCTCTAAAACATATGTGTTCCTATTAAATTTATAATTGCTCACAATTAATTAATAATATTGTAAACAAATATTAATTAATTTATTTTCTTTTCAAATTTTATCATAATAATTCTACCTACATTTTTTCCAAACATTCACATTTAATCTTTATAATTAAATTTGAATTATTATTAGTAGTTTATAACTCTATTTATCATATGTCATTTATAGTCATTTTTCAAATTAATTATACAATTTTAAGCTATTTTTCGATTATACGATCTTATGATCTGATTCTATGATTCCGATTCTAGACCATAAATGAGTCTAACTAAAAATTCGAGTTTAACAATTTACTAAGGAAAACACATCAAAGTAAATGCCTAAACAATATCCGGCACGTATTAGTGGAGGCGGGTTTCTAAAAATCCACCTCCAATACTGAAGAGCAGTAGCGACTGGAGTATTGGAGGTGGGTTTTTCCAAACCAGCCTGAGGGTTTGGGAAATCCGCCTCTATATGGAGTATTGGAGGCCTTCAATAATATAGAATCAATACCTCGTGTTTTCAGTATTGGATGCGGATCTGTAGTAACTCACCTCTAAATGGGGGCCTCCAATGGCCTTCCTGTGGTAGTGCTCCCTTTCACAAAACCATTTTGTTGCTCAGAAATGAGATGCCTAAGCATTGGATTCAGTCTATTTGCCATAGCCTTAGCAACGATTTTATAGCTTATATTGCATAAGCTAAATGGTGTAAAATCAGCCTGTATTTTAGGGGAGGCCTTTTTTGGTAAAAGGATTAAGTGTGTTATGTTCCACTCTTGATTGAGCCTGCCTCCTTCGTTCAGAATTATCCGAATTTCTTTAAGAATATCATGGCCAATAATGTCCTTGTATGTTTGGTAGAATCTGGCTGGGACAGAGAAAATTACAAATAAATCGAAAAGCCTTGCGGCATCAGTTTGAAGGCTTTGCGGCTTTGTTTAGCAATTGATTGCTTCGTTCTAGTTTCCAATCACTTGGGTCTATGTTTTATTGTTTGTTCGGTGACTTGAAGAAAGTCTAAATCAATTTGGCTTAGTTTTCTTGTTTTCGTGCATAGCCTTGCATTAGCTTTGTGATCAATTTCATTGATTGGTTTTGGTAGCTTGGTTGGTGATGATGTCAGATCTGCAGGAGGGTAGAAGCCTACTCAGCCGGAGGGTAGAAGCCTGTTCAGCCAGAGGGTGTAAGGGCGTCAAGTATCTGTCAAAGGAAAGGGTCCATCAGGGATTTCCAGGGTACTCCTCCCTGAAATAGACTCCGACAGCCAATTAGGTATGAGCAAAGTAGAGAGATAAGCTCAAGATTAGAGAGAGAAAGTATACAAGTATGTAGTACATAATGTAAAATTAGAGAACCCCTCACCTTGGATGTCTTCAAGCCTACTTATAAGGGGAAGCTTGTCCCTCCTGGGCTCTTGTGATGACACATGTGATAGGATCACCGTTAGTCCTATCAAATATAGTAAAAGTACTGTATAAACCTGCAACAAATAGCTAAAAGTAGCACAATGATAATAGGATCGATCCCACAGGGAACGGATTGCTTAAAATCACAAAGCCTATTAACTCCAAACTATTTTGGTTTGCAACCACCTTAGTTTGCTCAGAGAGACTTTTCAAAAGATTAGTGAAAACTAAATAACAACTTAATCAAGAAAGAGTTTAATCAATTTAACAAAGTATTCCAGCAATATGTAAATCACAATAATCACGTGCATGTTAATCATCAACTCAATAATATATTAAATAGCATGTCATCAACTAGTTATAGATTACCGTGAATCCGCACAGACATAACCCAATCTCCCTTTACTTTATCGACAATTACCGTGAATCCGCACAGACATAACTGCTACTCTAATTAACAAGGAACAGGCCGTAAGGCATCGACATTTATTAACCAAGTTAACAGCCTTAAGATTTAGGGAAACCCGATTTTAGTTATTCTTATTGAATTAACATCTAGGAATTACTAACCCCTTATTCTCTATTACCTGAAGGTAACTTTACCACTACTTAATCTTGCCCAATAAATATTATGTTATTTAACTGGGAATTAATTGGCTCTACCTATTTTAACTAAGATGATCAATCTCAATTAAATATCAGTAATCAAAGTTATGAGCAGAGAATAAGAAGGAACACATGTAATTTAATTTAAGAACAATTCAGTTTCATAACATGCTCGGATTAATTGCTATTACATTATGCTGGAATATATAATTTAGCTACTCATAATCAAACTAGCGATGCAAATAATTATATTAGAATTCATATTGCAAAGAATCGAAAAAGAATAAAATAAATAAGGAATAAATACTTGAATTATGATCTGAAAATAATCCCCTGAGTAAGCTACCGCCTGTTAGGGCTAACGGAACCTCTCCTGAACAGAAATCCTCAAATCACAGAAATAGAAAACTACTGCTACTTGCTCTGAACTAGCTACGAAAATATAAGATAAAACTCTACTGTAAAAAATGTGTCTTTCTCCCCTCAATTCCATCCCTATAAATAGGTATAGAATGGAGAGTAGAAAATAAACTATCAATCCAAATAGGAAACTACTAAAACTAAATTCCATCTAGGAAACTACTAAAACAACATCCAAAACCAAGATGGAATTAATGTATAAGGAAACAGCTCCTCATCTTGGACAAAATTGGAATCCAAATTCTACTCCAATTGCTTCCTGCGATTAATCAATTAATTAGGCAATTTGCCTAACTCTTGCTTGGGCTTTCCTTTAATTGCTGGATCATTAATCTTCAGCTGGGCTATCCACTCAAAATAAATCTCTTTCATCTTTGGCCTACTTGCTCTTCTTGCATGCATGACATGATTAATGTCTCAATTCACCCTTCCGCCTCATTCATTGCTTCTTTGGGCACATGGCTCATACTTTTCATCCTCTTTTGCATATTCCTTTCTTTAATTGTTCTCTTTCCAAAACCTGAATTTATCTCACAAAAACTAGCACACCCCCTTGAGATTTGACACAAATAGACTCTAAAATTTAGCAGCTAAAGGACACATATCAACGTGGCAGAAGTGTGGGGACTAGTGGTCCTAGACACTATTAAGGCCCCCAGTCTGGAAGTGGCCATGGCAATGTAAGGGAGCCTCCAGATGGACGTAGGCCTATCGTGAAGCTCCTTTGTATTGACGGAGGGTTCTTTCGGACTGAAAATTGTGTTTGTGTTCTAGTAGAAAGGCCTACTCCCTTATTTTTTGCTTGGAAGGAAGTTGAGCTTTGTTTTTGAGGAAAAATTCGCCATTCCCCCCCCCCTCTTTTTTTTTGGAGGAAGTGTGACGTCCTTTTTGTTTTGTTTTGTTTGGAAGGTTCGTTTAGTTGAAAAACTTTACTCCCTTTTTTGTTTGACGAAGGGGTTCCTTCGTTTAGTTAAAATTTTGGCTACCTTTTTGTTTGAAGGAAGCGGGGCTTCCATTTTTGGGAAAGATTTGCTAATCCCCATCTTTTGTTGGAATGAAGTGGAACTTCCATTTTTTGGATTAAGTTTGATACTTCTGTTATTTGTTCGAGAGGAGGTATGGAGGTTCCGTTGTTTGTCTAGAAGGAAGTTGGACGAACGTCCGTTTGTACGAAAAATTTGCTACTTAATTACCTTTTATGTTTGAAGGTAGTTGGGCGTCTATTTTTTTTACTTTTTGGTGCATGGAGGGACGTTCACTAAGTGTTGAAAATTTCTACTCCCTTTTTATTTTTGGGTGCATGGGGAGGCATGCACTAAATTTGAGAAATTTTTGTTCTCTTTTTATTTTTTGAAAGGGGGTATTTGATTTGGTGAAAGGAAAAAATTTGCTACCTCTATTTTTGTTTGGAAGGAAGGGTCACTTTAATTTTTGGTGTATGGGGGAGGGGGGGGGGGGTATGCATTGCATTTTAAGATTCACCCCCCTTTGTATTTGTTGAAAGGGGGTCGTTTGATTATGTGAAAGGCTATCACCTTTTTTTGTTGAAAGCATGCTTTGGAAATAAAATCCGAACTCATGGTTCGAACCTAAGTGATATGTGAGAAAAGTGGTGGTGGTGGATGGATGTCCAAATAGTTTGAAGGGTCTTCTATATTTTCACTGTAGGATTTCAACTCATTTAAATGGTCTACAATGCTCCACTAATATATATTATTTGTAAGTGGATTTTTGTGGTTTGGATAACTCAAATTTCATAAAAGTTGTTTCCCACGCACTCTTGGTTTAATTGCTCTTTCCTTCTACAATTCTAGATTTTTTTTTTTTTTTGAGGGTTCGGAATTTGGACCCTTCTATGCTTGAAATTGATCACTTAGTATTGTTGGAGGGGGTTTTAAATTCTGAATCCCATGTGATTTAATTTGCTCACTTGATAGAGGGGGGTTTGGACGAACTCCATGTGTTCCGAATTTGTGGCATAAATATGATAATTTAATATTAAAGACTTTGTCTGTATCGTATATAATGTATAACCAACTATAAAATATTCAAAGTAGTAGTTTGGCTACTTTACCTTTATTTTTGAAGTGTGCTTAAGAACTTGTCATCTTTCATAAAATTGTTGTGTCTTTGTAGCCATCAGAGTTTGTTTGTAGCTATATTTAATAGCTAAGGCCTTTTATGACCCTTGTACCTTCCATCCAAAGGGATGTGAGTTTTTGACTCTTGTGCCATCCGAAGGTCTAAGAATGTGCCTTCCATCAAAAGGTTATAAAATTTGTCTTCCATTTGAAGGTCTTAAATTATGTCGTCTAGAGGTCATAAATTGTGGCATCTCACACCGAAGGTCTTAAACTGTGCATTGCCTTCCTTTTGAAGGTCCTAGATTGTGCCTTCTATCAGAAGGTCTTAAATTGTATCCGAAGGTCTTGGATTGTGCCTTCCGTAGTGTCACGGGGCGCCAATTTGAATCACCAAAAAGAGCGCACCGTGAGGCAAGCAAGGCCCCGCATCACCGGATAGCCAAGCTTCCGCCATTTCCCGAAGTACTTGCAATTGAGCCTCCCGAATAGATGAAAATAAACAAAGGCAAATTGATAAGCCAAAGCTTGGTTTTCATTAAATAAGAGAAGGAAATTACAAGGAGTAGCCAAGAGCTTAAGTGGGCGGTGGGAACCCAACTCCTGCTTCAGTACATCACCCCACCAACAACTAGGAAGGCTAAAAATCCGAAGTTCCCCCACGGGAGACCTAGGCGTACAAAATGGGTGATCTTGCAAAAGATCACTTATCTAACTAAAACTAACATCTCTTCTAATCTTACTAACTATTACAAGGTAAAGAAATAATACAAATGAATATCTATAAGGTTGGGCGCCGCTAGACTTAGTCGTTGAGATGCTGGGCGCGGGGCGCGCATACAGGTGGCGGCGCTGGTGCTGTTGCTGGGCATGCTGGGCGCACAAGGGGCGCAGGAGGCGCTGGGCGCACAAGGCGCTGGGCGCAGGAGGCTCTGGGGCGCTGGGGCGCAGAGCCAGCGAGGCGCAGGGGCGCAGAGGCGCTGGGGCGCAGAGCCAGCGAGGCGCTGGGGCGCAGAGCCAGCGGGGCGCAGAGGCGCAGGAGCGCAGAGGCGCGCAGGCGCGCAGGTGGCGCAGGGCGCAGAGCGCGCGGGGCGCGCAGGGGGCGCGGGGCGCAGGTGGCGCAGGTGGCGCAGGCGCTGGGCGCAGGGCCAGCGCAGGCGCGCATGGCTGGGCGCATGGCTGGGCTGCGCCACTGGTGTTTGGCTTGGCGCGCTGGGCTGGGCTGCTCAGCTGGTGCGCGCCAATGGTACTGGACTTGGGCGCGCACTAAGGCTGGGGCCTGGGGCGCACTTAGGCATTGTTGTGCTGCACCAAGTGTTGTCCGACATATGAGGCGACGCGTTGTGCGACGCGTCGTGTCATTCCGCTCCGTCGGATCTCAGCTTTAGGCAAGGGCTGCGACATGTCATTATAGGCTCATTGGGCATCGATGTGGTTGCGGGGCAAGCACGGGAGGTGCGTCCCGTAACATTCTCCCCCACTTGATTTGGCGACGTCCTCGGCGCCGTCAATATTTTTCTTGACACTTCACCACTGGGAAAGCATCGAGGTTTCTCGCCTTGTGCCCACTTCTGTTTATGCATCTGTGCCATCCGAAAGGATTAGCTCATTGACCATTCACTCATTCGTTGTTTGAGTTTATGTTCAACAAGACCAAAAGTTCTGCTTGGTTGGCTTCAGCGCATATCATGTGTTGCAACTGCCTGCACTGCAAAATGTCCCGTGTAGATGAAGAAAAATTTTCCAAAGTGACGACTCGGTATGAGCAGTCTTCCTTCGTTTTGCCACAATATTCTTCTCCCCCACTGTGAATTCTAACCCAATTCATCACTGTTTCCGCTGGAGCACACCACCATTGGGACAAGGTTGGTGGTTTCTTCTGTTCTGATGACGGGCGTTCCCAGAACGAAACAAAAATTCAGCATTCATAACCAATCTCGAACTGGGTGTGGAAGTCCTGATCTGTGCCAATTCAATTTCACCAACAATCTTGCTATTCTGGGGTTCTACCCATCTTCGCTCAACCATTGGCTTAACCGATTGACTGTGCTTCTTAAATCTCCCACTTTAGTGTGCTGGACCAGTCGGGTGTGAAATATTCTGAATGTCGACCATCTCAATCTCACCATACATCTTGCAAATAGGGTTTAACCATCTCTGCTTGACGAACGGCTTAACTGATTAGGGCGTCGTTTATCAATCTCCCACAAACGAACACTGGACCAATCACCATTTTGCCGACTTAGTTTCACCATAAATCGTGCACTAGGGCCTGTTAACCCTCTGTGCTTGACTGCTGGCTAGACCATTATTCTCGGCTTCACGTACCGGGTTGCTGCAATAAAGAACAAGGCTTGCGCCACTAGATTTCAAGCAATCCCGATCAAACTTCATGCCACTGATCATTACTTTTCCACTCTGTCTTCACGGCATGAAAAATAGCTTCTGGGGGGTGGTAAGGAGCAAACATGTCCATGCATCATAGCGACACTCACGAACAGTTATCCACTGTAGTTCTGTCCATGCCTCAACTCACAAACAGTTACACATTGCAGTTCTGCACCTCCCTTTCTGCTAGCACTTCTCAACATGAAACCAAGCATCCCTACCCATATAGTTGTGCAAGGCTCCATTGTTGACCATCAGCTAGATGGATTTTTGATTAAGCTCTTTGCCACATACATGCTGTCACCGCTGCATATCTACAACGAAGGTATGTGAACTTCTGAACACGAAACCATGCATCCCTACCCATATAGTCGTGCATAGCTCCAATGTTGACCATCAGCTAGATGGATATTTGGTTAAGCTCTTTGCCACATACATGTTGTCACCGCTGCATATCTACAACGAAGGTATGTGAACTTCTGAACACGAAACCATGCATCCCTACCCATATAGTCGTGCATAGCTCCAATGTTGATTGTCTCCGACACCTTTATAAACTGCGATAAGCCTTCGCAACCAAATTACCCCCATCCGCGGAAGAATTGTTGCCCTTCAACTTACCGACTACAAACTGTGCTACACATCTCAGCATAAGCCCCTTTACAACCGTTTGCTCCACTCCCGGAAGAAACATTGTCCTTGAACTTAGCATCTTGAATCAACACAGAATTTTCACCAACCCGCAAGTTAGCGTTTGTTGACCTGGTACCACGACGCATCCAACTTGAGCCACACAGGGACTCAACGTGCACACATACCATTCAACTCCGGAACACTTGACTACCTCCTCCTGACGCAACAAGTCGAACCGGCGATATAAGCGCAACACGCGCGATTGTTGACCTGGACTCATGAGCGCATTCACTTCATGCCATTCAACTCTGGAACACTTGACTACCTCCTCTGACGCATCAAGTCGAACCAGCGAAATAAGCGCACACACGCGCAATTGTTGACCTGGTCCCATGAGCGCATCCACTTGAACCACGCAGGAATCAATGCTACACATCATGCCATTCAACCCTGGAACACTTGACTACCTCCTCTGACGCATCAAGTCGAACCAGCAAAATAAGCGCACACACGCGCAATTGGTTGTTTCACCTCCGAACACTAGGGCACCTGTTCACCAAGTCGAACCCGTAGCAGAACGGACAACGCCACGGCCGAAAACTGGAGCACTTGCTCAATCAAGTCGAACCCACAGCAAATCGAACACCGCAACTCTTTACTCCAAGTACTCCTTGAAGCATTTTGATCTCTGATGATAAGGGCACTTGTCCACCAAGAACCCACAAAGCAAATCTCGATCATTACACCAGGGGTCTCGCTCCCTGGGTTACTGCTGAACCGCAACTCAAGGATGCTATCCTCGAGAGTCTCCACTTGGGATCCGAATAATCACCACACTAAGATCCAACGTTCACGGCGGTAGACCTTGATTGGCCCATCCTAGGTATAAGTTGTCCCTTCCTCAGGTCACCACTTCCGTCCACCGGGGGTGTACTCTGATTGGCGTACACACTCTATACGTAGATCGCCTCTTCTCAAGTCCCCTGATTGGCCCATCCTAGGTATAAGTTGCCCCTTCTCAGGTCACCACTTCCGTCCACCGGGGTGTACTCTGATTGGCGTGCACACTCTATACGTAGATCGCCTCTTCTCAAGTTACCATTTCGCAAATGTAGATGAGCATGGGTCTGTCCCTCAAACCAACTGTCATTTGAACCCAGTCAGCACTGCGATCCAAACCGTCAAGTCAATCCCGTCTCCAGACTCTAATCTCAACTTGGACCACAATCGCCCGATAGGTGACTCCAAGTTAGATCTATCAGCTTGCCACCTACCAACCTTCACCACAAATTGCTCCCTCGTGGAAGAACCATGGTCCTTCGGTCTGCATAGGCGTCCCCTACGGAGAGTCACGCTTCGTCACCCTACCCATAGCGCACCAGGGTAGTCACGCACGAGAGGCTCGGGGCTCTTCCATAGCTCTGATACCAACTGTCACGGGGCGCCAATTTGAATCACCAAAAAGAGCGCACCGTGAGGCAAGCAAGGCCCCGAATCACCGGATAGCCAAGCTTCCGCCATTTCCCGAAGTACTTGTAATTGAGCCTCCCGAATAGATGAAAATAAACAAAGGCAACTCATAAGCCAAAGCTTGGTTTTCATTAATAAAAGAAGGAAATTACAAGAAGTAGCCAAGAGCTTAAGTGGGCGGTGGGAACCCAACTCCTGCTTCAGTACATCACCCCACCAACAACTAGGAAGGCTAAAAATCCGAAGTTCCCCCACGGGAGACCTAGGCGTACAAAATGGATGATCTTGCAAAAGATCACTTATCTAACTAAAACTAACATCTCTTCTAATCTTACTAACTATTACAAGGTAAAGAAATAATACAAATGAATATCTATAAGGTTGGGCGCCGCTAGACTTAGTCGTTGAGATGCTGGGCGCGGGGCGCGCATACAGGTGGCGGCGCTGGTGCTGTTGCTGGGCATGCTGGGCGCACAAGGGGCGCAGGAGGCGCTGGGCGCACAAGGCGCTGGGCGCAGGAGGCTCTGGGGCGCTGGGGCGCAGAGCCAGCGAGCGCAGGGGCGCAGAGCGCTGGGGCGCAGAGCCAGCGAGGCGCTGGGGCGCAGAGCCAGCGGGGCGCAGAGGCGCAAGGGCGCAGCGCGCAGGTGGCGCAGGGCGCAGAGGCGCGGGGCGCGCAGGCGCGGGTGCGCAGGTGGCGCAGGTGGCGCAGGCGCTGGGCGCAGGGCCAGCGCAGGGCGCGCATGGCTGGGCTGCGCCACTGGTGTTTGGCTTGGCGCGCTGGGCTGGGCTGCTCAGCTGGTGCGCGCCAATGGTGCTGGACTTGGGCGCGCACTAAGGCTGGGGCCTGGGGCGCACTTAGGCATTGTTGTGCTGCACCAAGTGTTGTCCGACATATGAGGCGACGCGTTGTGCGACGCGTCGTGTCATTCCGCTCCGTCGGATCTCAGCTTTAGGCAAGGGCTGCGACATGTCATTATAGGCTCATTGGGCATCGATGTGGTTGCGGGGCAAGCACGGGAGGTGCGTCCCGTAACACGTAGTGTCACGGGGCGCCAATTTGAATCACCAAAAAGAGCGCACCGTGAGGCAAGCAAGGCCCCGCATCACCGGATAGCCAAGCTTCCGCCATTTCCCGAAGGCTTGTAATTGAGCCTCCCGAATCGATGAAAATAAACAAAGGCAATTGATAAGCCAAAGCTTGGTTTTCATTAATAAGAGAAGGAAATTACAAGGAGTAGCCAAGAGCCAAAATGGGTGGTGGGAACCCAACTCTTGCTGTCATTACATCAACCCCACCAACAACTAGGAAGGCTAAAAATTAGAAGTGCCCCGAGGGGAGATCAGGGCGTACAAAAGGGTGATCTTGCAAAAGATCACCAATCTAACTAAGACTAACATTTCTCCCTACTTTACTAACTATTACAAGGTAAAGAAATAATACAAATGAATATCTATAAGGTTGGGCGCCGCTAGACTTGGTCGTTGGGATGCTGGGCGCGCTTGGGGCGCATGCTGGGGCGCAGTGCGCAGGAGGCGCTAGGCGCAGGGCGCTGGGCGCTGGCGCAGGGGCGCAGAGACGCTGGGCGCAGGGCCAGCGCTGGGGCGCTGGGGCGCAGGGCAGCGCAGGGACGCTGGGCGCAGGGCCAGCGCAGGGGGCGCGTGCGCGCAGAGGCGCAGGGGCCGCGGCCCAGAGGCGCGCGGGGCGCGCATGGCTGGGGCGCGCAGGCTGGGGCGCGCCTGGCTGGGCTGCGCCACTGGTGCATGGCTTGGCGCGCTGGGCTGGGCTGCTCAGCTGGAGCGCGCCACTGGTGCTGGACTTGGGCGCGCGCTGAGGCTGGGGCCTGGGCGCGCGTTCAGGCAATGTTGTGCTGCACCATGTGTTGTGCACCAAATGCTGTCCGATATATGATGCGACGCGTTGTGCGACGCGTCGTGCCATTCCGCTTCGTCGGATCTCACTTTAGGCAAGAGCTACAACATGTCATTTAAGGCTCATCGGGCATCGATGTGGTTGCGGGGCAAGCACGGGAGGTGCGTCCCGTAACATTCTCCCCCACTTGATTTGGCGACGTCCTCGGCGCCATCAATATTTTTCTTGACACTTCTCCACTGGGAAAGCATCGAGGTTTCTCGCCTTGTGCCCACTTCTGCTTATGCATCTGTGCCATCCAAAAGGATTAGCTCATTGACCACTCACTCATTTTTATTTTGAGTTCATGTTCAACAAGACCAAAAGTTCTGCTTGGTTGGCTTCAGCGCATATTGTGTTGCAACTGGCTGCACTTCAAAATGTCCCGTGTAGGAGAAAAAAATTGTCCAAAGTGACGACTCAGTCTGAGCAGTCTTCCTTCGTTTTGCCACAATATTCTTCTCCCCCACTGTGAATTCTCACCCAAATCATCATCGCTTCTGCTGGAGTGCACCACCATTGGGACAAAGTTGGTGGTTTCTTCTATTCTGATGACGGGCGTTCCCTGAACGAGACATAACAATTCAGCATTCATAACCAATCTCGAACTGGGTGTGGGAAGTCTTGATCTGTGCCAATTCAATTTCCCCAACAATCTTGCTATTCTGGGGTTCTACCCATCTTCGCTCAACCATTGGCTTAACCGATTGACTGTGCTTCTTAAATCTCCCACTTCATTGTGCTGGACCGGTCGGGTGTGGAATGTTCTGAATGTCGACCATCTCAATCTCACCATACATCTTGCAAATAGGGCTTCTAACCATCTCTGCTTGACGAACGGCTTAACTGATTAGGGCGTCGTTTCTCAATCTCCCACAAACGAACACTGGACCAATCACCATTTTGCCGACTTAGTTTCACCATGAATCTTGCACTAGGACCTTTTAACCCTCTGTGCTGGACTGCTGGCTTGACCATTATTCTCGGCTTCACGTACCAGGTTGCTGCAATAAAGGACAAGGCTTGCGCCACTAGACTCCAAGCAATCCCGATCAAACTTCATGCCACGGATCGTTACTTTTCCACTCTGTCTTCACGGCATGATCAATAGCTTCTGGGGTGGCGGTAAGGAACAAACATGTCCATGCATCATAGCGACACACTCACGAACAGTTGTCCACTGTAGTTCTGTCCATGCCTCAACTCACGAACAGTTACACATTGCAGTTCTGTACCTCCCTTTCTGCTAGCACTTCTCAACATGAAACCAAGCATCCCTACCCATATAGTTGTGCAAGGCTCCATTGTTGACCATCAACTAGATGGATTTTTGGTTAAGCTCTTTGCCACATACATGTTGTCACCGCTGCATATCTACAACGAAGGTATGTGAACTTCTGAACACGAAACTATGCATCCCTACCCATATAGTCGTGCATAGCTCCAATGTTGACCATCTCCGACATCTTTATAAACTGCGATAAGCCTTCGCAACCAAATTACCCCCATCCGCGGAAGAATTGTTGCCCTTCAACTTACCGACTACAAACTGTGCTTCACATCTCAGCATAAGCCCCTTTACAACTGTTTGCTCCACTCCCGGAAGAAACATTGTCCTTGAACTTAGCATCTTGAATCAACACAGAATTTTCACCAACCCGCAAGTTAGTGTTTGTTGACCTGGTACCACGACGCATCCAACTTGAGCCACACAGGGACTCAACGTGCACACATACCATTCAACTCCGGAACACTTGACTACCTCCTCTGACGCACCAAGTCGAACCGGCGATATAAGCGCAACACGCGCGATTGTTGACCTGGACTCATGAGCGCATCCACTTCATGCCATTCAACTCTGGAACACTTGACTACCTCCTCTGACGCATCAAGTCGAACCAGCGAAATAAGCGCACACACGCGCAATTGTTGACCTGGTCCCATGAGCGCATCCACTTGAACCACGCAGGAATCAATGCTGCACATCATGCCATTCAACCCTGGAACACTTGACTACCTCCTCTGACGCATCAAGTCGAACCAGCAAAATAAGCGCACACACGCGCAATTGGTTGTTTCACCTCCGACCACTAGGGCACCTGTCCACCAAGTCGAACCCGTAGCAGAACGGACAACGCCACGGCCGATAACTGGAGCACCTGCTCAATCGAGTCGAACTCACAGCAAATCGGACACCGCAACTCTTCACTCCAAGTACTCCTTGAAGCATTTTGATCTCTGATGGTAAGGGTCCTTGTCCACCAAGAACCCACAAAGCAAATCTCGATCATTACACCAGGGGTCTCGCTCCCTGGGTTACTGCAGAACCGCAACTCAAGGATGCTATCCTCGAGAGTCTCCAACTTAGGATTCGAATAATCACCACACTAAGATCCAACGTTCACGGTAGTAGACCTTGATTGGCCCATCCTAGGTATAAGTTGTCCCTTCTCAGGTCACCACTTTCGTCCACTGGGGGTGTACTCTGATTGGCGTACACACTCTATACGTAGATCGCCTCTTCTCAAGTCCCCTGATTGGCCCATCCTAGGTATAAGTTGCCCCTTCTCAGGTCACCACTTCCGTCCACCGGGGGTGTACTCTGATTGGCGTGCACACTCTATACGTAGATCGCCTCTTCTCAAGTTACCACTTCGCAAAGATTGATAAAGCATGGATCCGTCAAGTCCATCCCGTCTCCAGACTCTGATCTCAACTTGGACCACAATCGCCCGATAGGTGACTCCAAGTTAGACCTATCAGCTTGCTACCTACCACCTTCACCACGGATTGCTCCCCTCGTGGAAGAACCATGGTCCTTCGGTCTGTATAGGCGTCCCCTACGGAGAGTCACGCTTCGTCACCCTACCCACAGCTTACAGGGTAGTCACGCACGAGAGGCTCGGGGCTCTTCCATAGCTCTGATACCAACTGTCACGGGGCGCCAATTTGAATCACCAAAAAGAGTGCACCGTGAGGCAAGCAAGGCCCCGCATCACCGGATAGCCAAGCTTCCGCCATTTCCCGAAGTGCTTGTAATTGAGCCTCCCGAATCGATGAAAATAAACAAAGGCAAATTGATAAGCCAAAGCTTGGTTTTCATTAAATAAGAAGGAAATTACAAGGAGTAGCCAAGAGCCAAAATGGGTGGTGGGAACCCAACTCTTGCTGTCATTACATCAACCCCACCAACAACTAGAAGGCTAAAAATTAGAAGTGCCCCGAGGGGAGATCAGGGCGTACAAAAGGGTGATCTTGCAAAAGATCACCAATCTAACTAAGACTAACATTTCTCCCTACTTTACTAACTATTACAAGGTAAAGAAATAATACAAATGAATATCTATAAGGTTGGGCGCCGCTAGACTTGGTCGTTGGGATGCTGGGCGCGCTTGGGGCGCATGCTGGGGCGCAGTGCGCAGGAGGCGCTAGGCGCAGGGCGCTGGGCGCTGGGCGCAGGCGCAGAGACGCTGGGCGCAGGGCCAGCGCTGGGGCGCTGGGGCCAGGGCCAGCGCAGGGACGCTGGGGCGCAGGGCCAGCGCAGGGGGCGCGGGGCGCGCAGAGGCGCAGGGGGCGCGGGGCCCAGAGGCGCGCGGGGCGCGCATGGCTGGGGCGCGCAGGCTGGGGCGCGCCTGGCTGGGCTGCGCCACTGGTGCATGGCTTGGCGCGCTGGGCTGGGCTGCTCAGCTGGAGCGCGCCACTGGTGCTGGACTTGGGCGCGCGCTGAGGCTGGGGCCTGGGCGCGCGTTCAGGCAATGTTGTGCTGCACCATGTGTTGTGCACCAAATGCTGTCCGATATATGATGCGACGCGTTGTGCGACGCGTCGTGCCATTCCGCTTCGTCGGATCTCCACTTTAGGCAAGAGCTACAACATGTCATTTAAGGCTCATCGGGCATCGATGTGGTTGCGGGGCAAGCACGGGAGGTGCGTCCCGTAACACGTAGGAAGGTCTTGGATTGTGCTAATTTTTTCACTCCCTTTTTTGTTTAGTGGAAGGGTTTAATTCCGCTTGGGAGGTGTTTTTGTGTCTCGTCGATTGTGAGACTAAGCTTCCACTTTCGTGGGTGGAAAGGATATCTATGTTATTTTTTCAAGTAGGAAAATTAGCTTCCTCTTATCCTGGATGGAAGGTCTTCTTTTATCTTTGGTTGGGAGAAAGACATCACTCCCTTTTTTGATTGGTGAGAGGTATCACTGACTCCTTCTTTGGTTGGGAAGAAGCTTTCACCTTTGTTGGGTGGAAGGTGCAACTAAGATTTGTCTTGATGGAGGATTGGCCTCCATCTTTGTTGGGTGGAAGGTGCAACTAAGATTTTGTCTTGATGGAGGATTGGCCTCCATCTTTATTGGGTGAAAGGTGCAACTGAGATTTTGTCTTGATGGAGGGTTAGCTTCCACCTTTTGTTAGATGGAAGAGGTAACTGAGATTTTGTCTTGATGGAGGGTTAGCTTCCTCCTTCTGTTAGGTGGAAGGTGTAACTGAGATTTTGGCTTAATGGAGAGTCAGCTTCCACCTTTTGTTAGGTGGAAGGTGTAACTGAGATTTTTTCTTAATGCCCTTCTTTTATCTTGATGGAATATTACCTTCCACCTTAAGTTATGTGGAAGGTCTCGCTACCTTTCTTTTATCTTGATGGAATATTACCTTCTACCTTAAGTTGTGTGGAAGGTTTCGCTGCCCTTCTTTTATCTTGATTGAATATTATCTTCCACCTTAAGTTGTGTGGAAGGTCTCTGTTAGACCCGGTTGGTCTTAATCCTTATTTTGATTGATGAGTTAACAAATATGAGAATTAATTTAACGGTTCTTCTAAGTGAAAAATGTAGATAAATATTTACGGAAGAACTGACGCAAAAAACGGCGAAGAAAAAGGAGTTAAAACGAAGAAACGGCAAGCAAATGAAGAAAGAAGAAAAATACGACCAAGCACGTCCCAAGGTGGGGCCCACGGGGTTTTCAAGTCAGAAAATGAAGAGAAAAGTTCACGGGTGAACTAACGCAAAAAACGGTGAAGAAAACGGAGTTAAAATGAAGAAACGGCAAGCAAACGAAAAAGATGTCAAATCTGGCCGACAAGGGCTGACAGCCACGCCAGACGCCCACGCCGCGCGCAGACGCCCATGCCTGCGCCAGACGCCCACGCCAGGCGCCCATGCCTGCGCCATGCCTGCGCCAGACGCCCACGCCACGCCAGGCGCCCATGCCTGCGACTGTCGCGGCTGTCGCAGAGCCTGTCGCGGGAGCTTCGGGTTGGCCATTTTTTTGTCCGTTTCTTCAACCATTTCAAGAGCTCTCTTCTCCTATAAATACCCCCAATTGAAGACCATCAAATGCTGCTCTCTCCATCTATTTCAAGCTCAATCTCAAGTGTTAAAAAGTTCTCAAAAGATTATTTTCAAAGTTCTAGCAATTTATTTCAAAGTTAGGCTAGAATAGAAAATCCTCATTGTAATAGTTAGCTAGTTTCCTAGCATCAAATTTCCTTGTTGTAAAAGGGTTAGAGGGAAGTCTTGGATCTTATCAAGAGGTTGATAAGGGTCTAAGCAAGGGGATTAACTAAAGGATTACCTATAGTTTGAGTAAACTAGGAGGGAATCCCTTGGGTTAACTTGTAAGGTTTAAGATTCACCTTTAAGAATCTTATGGGATAGGACCAAGCATTTAGCTTGGAAGTGGACTAGACTTTCCTTGAGGAGGGAAAGTTGAACCACTATAATTGTTGTGTGTTCTTTAAATTGCATTCCTTATTGCTTTACACTTAAAATCACACACAAATCACAAAAAGATTTTGTTTGTTTAAATTTGTTTTTAAACCTAATTCACCCCTCCCCTCTTAGGTTTACCTTAGTTGTATTTTCAGTCTCGCTGCCCTTCTTTTATCTTGATGGAATATTACCTTCCACCTTAAGTTGGGTGAAAAGGGCGAAGGTACGCTTTTTCTTGATAGAAGATTACCTTCCACCTTAAGTTGGGTGGAAGGGGCGAAGGTACGCTTTTTCTTGATGGAAGATTTCCTTTCACCGTCAGTTGGGTGGAAGGTCTCGATGCCCTTCTTTTCTCTTCATGAAATATTATCTTCCACCTTAAGTTGGGTGGAAGGGGCGAAGGTACGCTTTTTCTTGATGGAAGATTACCTTTCACCTTAAGTTGGGTAGAAGGTCTCAATGCCCTTCTTTTTTCTTGATAGAAGATTATCTTCCACCTTAAGTTAGGTGGAAGGTCCGATGCCCTTCTTTTATCTTGATTAAAGATTACCTTCCACATTAAGTTTGGTGGAATGGGCGAAGGTACGCTTTTTCTTGATGAAAGATTACCTTCCACCTTAAGTTGGGTGGAAGGAGTGAAGGTAAGCTTTTTCTTGATGGAAGATTACCTTTCACCTTAAGTTGGGTGGAAGGTCTCGATGCCCCTCTTTTTTCTTGATGAAAGATTACCTTTCACCTTAAGTTGGGTGGAAGGGGCGAAGGTACGCTTTTTCTTGATGAAAGAATACCTCCACCTTAAGTTGGGTGAAAAGTCTCGATGCCCTTCTTTTTCTTGATAGAAGATTACCTTCCACCCTAATTTGGGTGGAAGGTCTCGATGCCCTTCTTTTTTCTTGATGAAAGATTACCTTCCACCTTAAGTTGGAAGGTCTTCTTAAGGTCTTTTTGTGCCTCCCATTAGAATGTCATTTTTGTGCCTTTCGGTCGGAATATCTTTGTTTGGCTTCTGGTCAAAAGGTCTTTGTTTGCCTTCATACGTAAGGTCTTTGTTGGTGACTCGTGGTTACAAACTCCACTATTCCTTTAAGGACTATGCAACAGAGACTCTTTGGTGATCTTTGATGAGATTCAAGGGACTCATGGTCCGGATGTCTTTATTCCACAAAATAATGCTTGGCGTGATGCTTGGATTCATAGTCCAAAGAGTATAATAATTCAGCATTCGTTTTGGAACCATTGGATGGCTTTAGCTCCCAGATGATTAAAGTTTAGAGAATCGAATAATAGATGCATGACATGCTTGTCGTTCACTGCGGCAAAAGATAAGAGTAAGGGGCTCTGTTTTGAATTAAATAAGGAGGTGAAGCTGCAGGTAAGTATCAAATTTATATCCGCACTCAGAAATTGTGTAGTAGTTCCGGATAAAGGCAGAGGTTCCAGATGGCAAAAGAGGTTCACTGTTGGTGCATTCAAAATTGAAGCAGCACATTTGTCCGTCGAAATCCCTTAGGATCGTTCATCTTTTGGAACAATTATCTTCCTTCGGAAATAACAAAGCCTAATTCAGAAGCCATCGGAAGCAAATGCTGCTTATTTGGTAAATGGTTCATCATTAAGATTAATTTCAGATCCAGTTAACGATTTCCCACTGAGACTGTATTGCCCGTTCGAAAGCAGGGATTGGTCCTAACCTGTTCCATTACCCCTCAAAAAGAAACCGCGGCAAAGAAAACCAAAAGTGGTTGCTGAGCTTCCACTGCGAAGAAGGGGGACAAATTCTTCCGAAGCCGGACACAAAATAAATTACTTTGTATTATTATCAATCTGGCCAATTGTGTGTATATGTTCAATCCATAAACAAGGAATTTTGAGTTGCTCTTAGGATGTAGAAAGGGAATAATCGCTTCAATTTGGGAGTCAGTACGACTGCTGCTCCAGAAGCAAAGCAAATTTGAATTGGAACCAAGTTTCCAAATAGATTTAGAAGCAAAGACCTCTTATGCATGCTTGGTAGATGGCTTCATCCTTTACGAATGCAGGCGGAGAAGGTGCGTCCTCTAATCTCAGAGCCTTGGCCTTGTTTATAATTAAATGGTTTGTCCTATCGGTACATGGCCCATAGAAACGAACAAAATTGTTCAGCCAGAGACAACATAGTATAATATATAGTTGTTCAAATGAAAAAAATAGAAAGGTAGTACCATTGTTGTCCAGCTTCGCAGAGTGAAATCAGGAAGGATGGAGCAAGCACTTTTCAAAATCCTAGGCTAAGCCAAATAAAATTTGTGCAGCGAAAGGCAAGTACAATTCTTCTATGGATTTTAGAGCGCGACCTCATTCGTCTGGCTATTTCAAACTGCTGTTGATTGTAGCGAAGTAACCTCCAGAGCTTACTATAATGGGTTCATAAGTTTGGCTGCTTGCCATGAATTAACATGCGGAGCTTTTGTATTTGGCTTGTACTGGATTGGATCCAAAAGCTTGTCTTTGTATCATAATCTGACTTCTTGATGGAAATCACATAAACTGAAGGGTTGTCACCGGAAAGAGTGTTTTCCTCTTGTCTTCGGGGTCAATCTTCCGAAACGTTTGCGAATTACCTTTTGGCATATGCAGGTAACTTCAGGAAAGCCATTGTTTGATTATTTATGTAGAGATGGTCCAAAACAGCTATTGGGCGAAGCCGAACAGATTATTTGCGGAGCAAGTTGCGTCTGAAAGCTATCCAAAATTAAAGCTAGGCTAGCTCCGTCCGAAGGCAAAACATAGTAATATTTGGAAGGACAGATCTCTGCTGCACAATCCAAATTGGATGGGTCTTCCACCGTGATTCAAGCTTAGGTGATGTTTGCGAAAATCCAGTCTTAGAAGAGGGAAGCAAGCAGCACTAAGATTCGGAATCAACATAGTATAATTAATTGGATCCTATGGTGTGAAGTCTGAACCGGAGGCCAAACTTTTGCTTTAGTTTAAATGTTTAGAAAATGTTTCAAACATTCTCTCACATACTCTTCCTCTCGGCAAGAATAAACAAGAGGTGCTTATATTATAACTGGAAGGGTGCCTTGTCAGAACGACATGGAAGTACTTTTTGAGATTATGACATAGTTCAGGAAAAAAGCACGGATTTGGGATGTTTTACCGCAAACGCAAGGTTTTGTAGGTAAAAAGTCCCACAGACGCCACCAATGATGATGTCCAATCTGCCGGAGAGTAGAAGCCTGCTCAGCCGGAGGGTAGAAACCCGCTCAGCTAGAGGGTATAAGCCTGTTCAGTAGGAGGGTAGAAACCTGCTCAACCGGAGGGTAGAAGCCTGTTCAGCCGGAGGGTAAAAGCCTATCAGCCGGATAGCGCGGGGGGTGTAAGGGCGTCAAGCATCTGTCAAAGGAAAGGGTGACTCAGGGAGTTCCGGGGTAGTCCCCGGAATAGATTCCGATGGTCAAGTTAGGTAGGAGCAATGTAGAGAGATAAGCTCAAGATTAGAGAGAGAAAGTATACAAGTTTGTAGTACATAATGTAAAATGAGAGAACCCCCTCACCTTGGATGTGTTCAAGCCTATTTATAAGGGAAAACTTGTCCCTTCTAAAGGCTCTTATGATGCCATGTGGCAGAGGTGTGGGAACCAGTGGTCCCATACACTATCAGTTGGAGTGCAGATTCATTTGATACTTAATCAAATTAATCGTTCTTAGCTATTGATCTTAGATTTCGTTTGATTCTTGTGGGTTTGAATTATTTCGAATCCTACATCTGGTATAAGAGCCATTGGTTCGTGATCGTAATTATGGGGGATTATAAGCATATTAATTGTTGTGTTCCTAAATTAATTGGGAAAAAAGATTTATAATTCTTGGAGGATTCATATGGAGATCTCATCTTAGGGTGTATCTGTTATTGAAGTATATCAACGAGGAGTTGTCAGATGAAGCAGATGATGCTACAATTGGTTGAGATAGTATGACATTATGTCAAATACATCAGGCAATCGATCCATCCATGTTGGAGAAAATTTCCCTAGCCAAAACTGCAAAACATGCATAGGATATTCTTGCTACAACATATCAAGGCATTGAAAAGGTTTAGAAGAGTAAAATGATGGCATTGAAAAAGAAGTTTGAGAATTGTACAATGGAGAAGACGGAAACGGTTGATGCTTACTTTTCTCGTCTTTTGGGAATCAAGAATGATATGGAATTAAATGGGCACACTGTTGAAGATCAAGTGATTGTTGAAAAAGTTCTTCATACTCTACCCATGAAGATTGATTTTATTGTGCATGTGTTAAAAGAAACAAAAGATACCGAAACAATGTCTATTGATAAATTGCATGGTTCATTAATCCTCTATGAAGAGTGATGGACCTTGTCGAAGGGTCACCAAAATGCAGCAAAACACTGCTTTATATCTGCAACAAACATGCTCATAAACTATAGCACAGTGGCAACATGATAGATCCACAGGGAAGGCTGATTAAACTCAATTTCCCAATTAACATAATTGTAACCAATTGTTGACTAGTAGTCACCTTTTATGAGACTCTTGAATTTGTCACTTAATTGTAGGAAAAGTAAAATTGCAAAAACACATGTTGTTTTGATATATTGAGACAAATATTCACATGCATATAATCATTAACACCTTTAATCGTGTAATTATCCTATACTAGTTAGTTATAGGTACCGTGGGCTCCCTCTGCGTACTGAATTCCCCCTTATGTTTCCAGGCAATCCCCCTTGGGCCCCCTCTGTGAGGATCACCTTCCAACTAACCTGCAACTTAGCAAAGCCATGGGCATTCTCTGCACTTTGTTCAATCCGGTTAGAAGCATTAAGAATTAAGGGAACCTAACTCTACTAATTCCTATCAGCCTTGACCTCTAAGAATTACCACCTAACTACCTGCACTACCTCGGATGGTAGTTTGTCATTAATTGACTTTACTAGACTCAACTAAGTTGTCAGGCTTAATAGAATTCTAGCACTTAGATTTATGCACAAAGTAGATTAAGAATATAGCCATTAGACTTTAGTTCATATCAAGGTTTCATATATGCATGGATTATGGTTTCTTACATAATATCAGAATAATAAGATTAGGTACTCATGACTTCAAACACAAAAAAATTATTTGTAACAAAAGCCATAAATAAAAGAAAAGAGAGGTTACTCTATTAACGATCGCCAGTCAGAATTGCCTCCTACTTGGCCAAATGGGAGCCTTCACAGTTGGGAACTCAAACCACAAACAAAACCAAAGTATACTGGGAAATAATGCTAAGTATAAAACTGAGACTAAAAACCTAGCATCAAGTTACGTGCCTTTCTTGCACTGCACAACCATATATATAGGCAATTACAATCAAAGATAGAAACCAAAAAGCAATCTCCTAATCAGTTAAGGAGTATCTATCAATCAGCTTTCTAATTGAAAACCAAATCTATCTTTTCCTTTCTTGCATCGAAAGTCTTCTCAAATTGGGTAATCTCCAAGACTTCCCTCTTTTAATCCAACTTAAATTGGTAATCAGATATTCTTTAGATTCCTTCTTGTTTCTAGATCAAGCCCAATTAACTCTGAATTGAGGGCTTCTCTTTATTCTTCGGTCCACACAGATCTTAACTGCCCAATAAACACTTAATGTTTCTTCAACGCACTGCTTGGTCCAATGGCTACTTGATCTTCAGCAAGTTTCCTTTTTTCTACATCTTTTGCACTTATTCCTTGCTCCATTGACTTGTCTCTAAACTATAATTATTCATATGAAACTTGGGCACATGCCCATGAGAACTGCCAATAAAAGTGCCAAAATCAACTGAATAAATAGTGCCAATCAAATATCCCAACACTTGAATGACGCTTTGTCCTCAAGCGTAAAGTGAAGAATTAGAACATGGCCCTATTCTAGCAGTTATTCACATCTGACTTCCTAACGACTCTGACTTATAAAAATAGGACAACAAGACTCTAGGATAGAACACTTATCAAGCAAACAAAAAACTCCAATAATTGACTAAAAAATTGACTCACATCACAGATTCATAAGCAATCACTTATATGCAAGTTTTTTCCACATTCAAAACAGCCTCTATTCGGCTTAGCACAAAGTATGCAATGATTCCCAGCATGCACTCTATGGACAACAATTCTCACAATCTCACAATTCAGAATTTAGGACAAGTGTAAAGTCCTAGTCTAGCCAGATTCACAAAAACTTGATAGTTGACCATCGCTACAACATAAAACAGGATGCACAACTGCTAAGAAACAACCTTCTCCAAATATGGATGCAATGGGCTAAGGGATTAAAGTGCTTTGGACTGGTCCTAAGAGTTATGAGTTATATGTGAAACGATGAAACCAGTGTGTAAACAAAATAGAGTACTGACTGTACCTTCTTCTCAGCTTACTACCCTTCTGTTTGGGTAGATGAACGCCTGCCTTCCTTTTCAGAACTTTCAAACTACCTGGATTCCTATTTACAATAATTCAGCACACCTCTTTGACTTAGCTCTTTTTTCACTTAACATACTTGTTCAAAACTTGTCAGAATTGAAAAGTTTTTTCTTTTTCTCTCTTTTTCAACTTTTTTCAGAACTGCTTTAAAAGCTTCTGGGTACCCACAATACAAAATGAATCCACTTTCATTAAAACATGACACCATCTTTATTATATTAGAATTTAGAATCACAGCCAAACTTTAAACACACTAGGGGGGAGTAAGAAGGGATTACAAAAAGCCTTGGTTATCAATTTACTGACTTCGAAAGAATTACAGTCAAGGCTTCAAATTGGCTTCTAAAGATATATGGATAGGTAGGTTCAGAAATAGCAAGCCAAATTGGTTAATCCTAAGGGAGATGCTTTATCATTAAATTGTGCAGTTATCCAATACTATCTAGATAGTCCAACATGCAAGTAATTGGATCCCAATCTCACTCATTATTCAAGGCTCTCACTCATATAGTAGGCTTTAGAAAAAGGGAATACATGCATCATTCATCCAGCTCTAAACAAGACTTCATATATTGCATTTTTGAAATTCAGCATGCATACTTAGAATAATTCCTTATCTATGGTATTTCTTTCAAACCAGAATTCAGAAAAATGGCAGAGACTTACTGACTCTAAAAGAAAAACAACAAGGCATACAAACATCCCCACACTTAAACAATTGCTTGTCCCTAAGCAAATACAATCAAAATAGAGGAGGACTCATGACTGACTGAGCATACAAAATTAATAGAAAAACTGACACAACAAAACAGACTCAAGAAAAGAAAATAGAAAAACTTACCTGACAGCCGAATGGCTCATATAAAACACACTGCTGGAAAGTAGCGAAGCTGGCTGCCATTTCATTAAACCGCTGCTGGATTGCAGCAAAACCTTTGGTCACTTAGACCTTGTGCGCAGCCTGCTTAGTCTTCAACACTTCTAAGTCCTTCTAGACCTCTCTAAACCTACAGTAGCTGCATGAGAAGGTGGTGGACTAGCCGCACTGTGAAAGCACAAAGCCCCATCTTGGGCCAAATATAGCAACTCTGTGCTAATCAAGTAATCAATGGTAATGGGGACAGGAGTGAGGAAGGGGTTCATGCAAGTGTTGGTAGCATTAAATAATTGTAAATTATGAGCCATGAGCCCCACAAAATGGCCTAAAAACAGAAGTCTGTTCAGGTGGGCAGCAATATCTCCCAAATTATACCCAATCCAAAATCCCATATTTAATTTTACCTTATCAAGCATGCATTTCAAGATCTACAATTCAAGGATAGTAACAACATGCTGTGTAGAGGTCTTACCACTCAAATTTCTAACCAATAAATAATGGCACAGTTGCAAAGCAAGGTTAGAAATCAAGTAAGCCTCTGAATTGGTGAAACAGGCCCATACTACTTTCTTGTTTAAAGAAGTAACTTTAGATGGCGGGTCTTATATTCATCAATCACAATTTCATCCTCAGGGCAGATACCAAACAAAGTATTTAAACTATTCACTGAAAAAGAATGCTCAAAATTAAGAAGCCTAAAAGTCAAAAAATTACGACCATGGGTTAAACCCTTGGTCTTAGCTTTGGCGTCGGTGGTGTAAAATTCTAACAGCATTTCCTCATAACAAGGAGTTATGGGCATATTCAAATCCAAGACCACCCCACATTGTCAAAAAATTCAGTAATAGCCTGCCGCAAATTCAATCTATCTAACACTTCATCGTGTTGGCTATAAAAAGGAAGAAGGTCTCTAGAACATACCTCCTCATACCTTTATTTCAATGTCTCAGGGAATCTAAGATTCTGTTTGACCTGAGCTCGAGTGGCAGTCTGTGCGCTAGCTGCCTGAGGAGCCTCCTCCTCCTCAATTTTTGATGGGGCAGTAGAAGTACTTGCTCCTCGCGTCCTTGGCTAGACCATTCTGGTGGAAGTAGAGGGCTCCAGCTACTCGAAGGCCATAGAAGTAGGCACCTCTGTGGTTCTGCCCGGCTCCAGTTTCTCCTGGTCGGAGGCCGTAGAAATACACGCTGCTACATCATCGGAGGGGGCCTTTGGGAACCGCCATAGAAAGTTCGGACATTCTACAGCGGTTCCTAAGCGAACCGCCATAGAAAGTTAGGCTTTCTACGGCGGTTTTGAAAAAAAGGCCATAGAAAGTAAAAAATTGTAAAAAAAATTCTATTATTTCATTTTTTTATCTCTGCATTCAAAAATATATATATCAAAAATAGCAAGAACAGCCGTAGAAAGTTTTTGATATATATATATTTCAACTTTATTCAAAAAATATATATATATATCAAAAACTTCCATGCTAATAAACCGAACAACCACCAAACTTCACAAAATTTTTGCGTGCGTCAATGAAATTCTAATTAATTTAATCATTAAAAGCAAGAACAATACAATATCAACATAATCCTGAAGTAAACAGCCAATCTATATATACAAAAATCCAATCTCAACCTAATCAATTTTGAGAATAAATCAAACCAAAAACAGTAGGAAAATTATAAAATGGAACATACAATAAACCACTGATTTAACACTAATCAAACCCAAATTTAATCCACCAAACCCGAATTTAACACTAATAAAAACCCTAGGCCAATCGCAATAATCAAATAACAATAAAATTTGTAAAGCTTAAATAAAGTTGAAACTATTCGATGTAACCTTTTTTATGATTTGAAGCCCACAACAAGGACCCATTGTGGTGAAATTATGATGGGGAATTAACTCCAAGTGGTGGGTGATGGCCGATTAAGAAACCATCTCCGGAGTTGGGTGACGGCGGATCTTATTATCAACGCCGCCGGAAGAACGGCTTCGGGGGAATACAAGAGAAAAAACCAACGGCGAGAGGATGGGTGCCAACGACGAGAGAATGGCTTCGGTTTGCTGGAGATGGAAACAGGGGGAAGCCGCGGTTGGCTGGAGATGGAAACAAAGGGAAATCCTTAAAATTCAAACAAAATCAAGTTTCTATGGCGGTTTTAATGGTGGTTATTAAGAAACCGCCATAGAAAGTAACTTTCTACGGCGGTTTTAATTACATCCGCTATAGAAAGCCCGTAATTGTAAATTCCCGCCCGTTCCTCAATTCCTATTAATTTCTAGTTTTTTTTTTTGTAAATAACCCCCAAATTTTTTTAAATTTAATAATAAATATGTAATTTACTATTTATCAATTTTTATAGTAAAATTCATCATATTTATTAATTATATACAAACTCATGCATTTATGTTATGATAAACAATAAATAAATTTCAACTATTGTTACATAATAATTATAAGAAAACTTCAAAAAATAGCAATTTTCATTGAATTACTAATAAGATTTTTGAAACACACTTTCTACAGCGGTTTTTTTAAAACCACCGTAGAAACATACTTTCTACGGCGGTTAGAAATAAAACCGCTGTAGTAAGTAACTTTCTACGGTGGTTATTCGAAAACCGCCGTAGAAAGTCGTTGTAAGAAAACCGCCGTAGAAAGTAGGGGACTTCTATGGCAGTTAGAAATAAAACCGCCGTAGTAAGTAACTTTCTACGGCGGTTATTCGAAAACCGCCGTAGAAAGTCGTTGTAAGAAAACCGCCGTAGAAAGTAGGGGACTTTCTATGGTGGTTTTCTTACAAACGCCGTAGATAATGTCTTTCTACGGCGGTTCTATATAGAACCGCCGTAGAAAGTCCGTACTTTCTTTTTAATGGCGTTAAAGCACAGCCGTTAAAAGTCTATTCTGTAGTAGTGGTGGTGGCCATGGCTAATGAACGAAAGAGGTGAAGCTCTAGTTTGAGGAAGAGGGAGAGGGAGCCGGCAAGTGCCGGACACCACAAGATCATTATCAATCATTCTTTTCACCTCCCTATCCAAATCTTCTGATTCAACTCCCAGTTATTCTTCAGGTTCCATTCAACAATATTTTTCATGGCGCTTGAAATCTCAGTTATCAATAGCAACCTAAGATAAACCTAAGAGGGGGAGGGAGTGAATTAGGTTCTTGACCCTTTAAAAATATTTCTTCTACAAAGAAGATCAACTTTGAAAAAACCATTTTCAAAGGGAAGTTTTAAAACCAATTTAAAACTAGATTTCTAAGTAAGGTGTGTGATTAGTGATTTGCAAAACTAGAAAGCAAATAAACAAACAAAAGTAGAACACACCAAATTCTACACTTCACTCCCCAAGTTCTACAAATTGAGATTTCTAATCAACTAAGAAACACTTAAGGGAGTGTTTCAATCCCTCACAATTGCTCAAGATTAATCTCTTAATCTCAAGACTTTTCCATTGCCTAATCTAATTCTAGACTAGGACTCCTTGCTTAATCTAGCTCTAGATTAAGACTCCTTTGCCTAAGGCTAGCAATTTCATCTTTTGTCCTATCCTTCCTCAAGAATTTTAGGTCTTACTCAAGATTCCTCTTGCCCAGACCAAAGTACTTTTTCTCAATCAAGCTCTTGATCAAGACTTTAACAAATGCCTAACTTAACTCTAGGCTAGGACTTTTACCCTTTGCCTAATCCAAACTCTTGGATAGGACTTTAACCCCAATGCCCAACTTACCTCAAATTGGGATATGTAAAATTGCCCAAACTTGAACTCTTGAGATGGGTCTCTCCTTCTCTTCTTGCTCCCCCTTTCTTCTTGCCTAACTCTTACTCAAAAGCTTAGGACTTTTCCTAATACAAGTTGCCTACACCCAAACTCTTGAGTTAGGACATTTTAATGAAATGTTTACAAGGTAGAGAGCTCCACAATGGAGTTTACAATGACCTAACACAAATGGGCATCAAAGTCTCTTTCTAATCCTACCTCAACAAGCTAATTTGACAATTTAAAGAGTGAAATAGAGCTCTTGAATGTTTCTTCAGTGTAGGAGATGTTGGGGGTGATTAATCATCTTTTTGCAGCTTGGGAATACTTATTGAAGTGTCCAAATGGTTTGCAACGGCTCTTAATAGGTAGTTGAAAGTTGTCAGGAAAAGCACACCCGAGTCGCAGGGAAAATCATAGGGCCAATAGCAGCTCTCACAAAATGGCCGTTTTTTTCTCTAACGGCTAGTTGCTGTGATAATTTGTTCGAGTCGCATGACAATTCGCAAGCTAAGCTTCGACATTGAGAGGCTGTCGAGGTCAAGTTTGTCTCTTCAATCTAAATTTCGAATCTTCAATTAATTTCCTAACCAAGAGCTTGACTGCTGTCGTTCAATCGAGTTCAAATCTTTCTGGGCAAGCTTCGAGCTCGGGAGTGTGTCGGATCCAACTTCGAAGCTTGTTCTTGAGTTCAGTCCTCGTTATGAGTTGTTGTCCGACTCATACGGTAACTCGTATGGCCTTTTCCTTCTTACCATTTTTCTCTTTCTTTAATTCCTCAACTGGCCACCATGCAATATTATGTGCGACTCTTACAGGGTCTCGCACACTCTGTTTTGGTGCACTTTTTCTACATTTTTCTACAAAACTCTTCAAGTGTAAACCACTAAACAAAATCATATATTTGTTAACTTATCATCAAAACTAAGATTAAGACCATAGGTCTAACAGCGCTAAAGACAAAAAAATCAACAACTTGTTCCCGGTGCATTTGAAGAACCTCAGTATGGGTTATTACGCAGGAGTTTAAGAACACTTATGAACTCCAAATAACTTTGGTGACCATCGTGTTTATTTTCATGGATTGAGAAAGTACCGCTAAGAATGGACACTAAATTGTTCGAATCTAAAAACATTTTCAGATATTGCTTGTGTTGGTACCACATCTCAAGCATCTTCAAAGCTTTTATACACACTTATAGCTCGTACAAAAGTATATCGTCAACAAGCGAGCTTGGTCTTGAAAGGCCGGGGATGTAAGGGGTTTGACGGGGAACCAAGGGCCCAAAACAATATTCCAAAGGTGCAAACTGTTTCTTGTAGAACAGATAAGAACCCCCAGTAATGTGTTTCCGCGTCGCCAAACGAGATGCATCAGTTAGAAAAACCGATGCATGGGAAGATTCTTTGGAGGGGAGTTGAACTATCCCAAACTGAGAGGGGGCCTTGGAAAGATTAGGTCCAACCCATTAAGAAGAAACCTCTATATTGTTACAAACAAGATTTCCATATAACTCTAAATAATGATGGTAAAGTAGGGGATACTTCAGGTAAAGTTCCATGTAGTACTTGCATCCCATTAAGTTTAGAGGGTTGTCTGCAGAAGTGCCAGAGCTGCCAACAGTGGCATCCATGACGGAATATACCACATTTTTCAAGAAAGGCTGATTATCTTCTTCAAAGTGTTCTTCAAACACCGGGGGGGGGGGGGGGGGGGGGGGGTCTTTGGAAGAGAGAATTTCATGATCGCCTTATCAAAAAAGAACTTGAACTAGGGATTGTTATGGAAAGCGACCTTCGCCTGAGTCAAGAAGGTAACAGCTTGGAGACCATTTTTTATGGTCCAGAATTCACCCTTGCAGTATTTCATTTCTATTGGAATTGGAAAACAAAGAGCAGAAGAGATTATCTTTCTAACAAGGAAGAGGGTTCTATTCAAATAGTCCACTTTATATTACTAATTTTAGTACTATAAAGTAGACTTTTAGAATGAAACGGAGGGTATTATTTTTTCCAAACAATAATTATTTATTTTCTATTGGTATCACTAAGAATAAATGTGAGAAACCTATTTGTATAGCTTTGGTGAAACTAGGGTGTAAATAAGCCGAACTACTTGCGAGCCGCTCGGTCAAAGCTTGACTCGAGCTCCGTCAAAATCAAGCTCGAGTCATTTCATTTGATAATCGAGCCAAGCTCAAGCTCAATTATTACTAGCTCGAGGGCTTGTCGAGCCTATCAAGTCAAGCTATATATATAGTTTTATAATCTTTTTTAGTATAAATTAAAAAACATTTGTTTGAGCTCGAGCTCACATATTTAGGTTCAATAGTGCTCGAGTTTGATTGTTCTTTATAAACCGTAACTCGATTACCCCAACTCGGGCTCAACTAGGCTCGTTTACCGTACTAGGTGAAATTGAAGAACTTAAATTTAAATTCTTCTGTTTGTTAAGTTGTTTTGTGGGATACAATCATAGAACTTGACATGTTGTATTAAAACATATAGACAGTCAAAAACTCTCTCTTCCACCCCTCAAATGAATGCAATAAAGATGAAATAAAAGGCAGAAAGCTAGGTTGACTAATTAAAAGAAAGACAAATGAGTTCAACAATTAATGAGTTATTGAAAGATAGTTCACTCTTAAAAAAGGGTCAAATTCCTTAAAAACTCCTTGTTATTTAGGAAAGTTATTAAAAATTCTCATGTGATTTAAAAAACTTGAATAACTCCTCTGTGATTTTTCGATATTCGTAAATATTAAGTTTTTAGAAACTTTAAAAGAAAAAACATAAATATTTTAGTCCTCATCTTTATCTTTACTTACAAACTGTATCCCTATCATCTTCCATTATCTTTAACCGAACAAAACTCACCCCCACCATCCCCATCACTCACGGACACACGCTCCAGCATCACCATCACCGTCACCATTGCACACACCACCTCTCACCCGATCACACACCACCACACCGTCGCACACACAATCACTGCTACCATTAAATCCTTGTTCTTTATGATGGATCCAGAACCATCTCTCAGATCCGGAAGGTCGGCGGCTATGGAAGACAACTACGACGATTGTGGGAGCCCTCACTCTCACAATCAATACTCTCAGATCCACAATAAAAATTTCACCCCCACCATCAAATATTCTCGCCTCCACCCTCACCGACACCATACCTCACACCATATTTGAGAAGGCTGTGAAGTGATGTCACTACCGTATTGATTTGTTTGGTTTTGTGTGCGTGTGAATGTGTATGTGTGTGTGTGTTTTTGTTTTTTTTTTTTTTTCCTGAATCTTCCAACTGGGTTAAGCTTTTGGATTGCAGCAATGAAATTGGTAATTTTTACTGGACTAAAATATTGGATCTGTTGCTTTAATTTTTTCTTTTCATCTATTTTTTCAATTTTTCTGTTGCAGAATGTTTGTGGCAATGGTGGTTGTGTTGGTTTTGTGGTGGTGGTGGAAGCTCGGTAGTGGTGTAGTGGCGATGATGGGAGTCTGGCAGTGATGTAGTCTTGGTGGAAGTCTGGAAATAAATTAATAAAAGAAGGAAAAAAGAAAGAAAAAGGAAAGTATTAATTAAGAAGAAAATAATAAAGAAGAATAGATGAGGCAAGCAGTAATTAAGATAATAGAAGAAAAGGAAAATATAATTAACTTCTAAGAATATTATGATTTGTAAAAGGAGAACCGAGAGAAAATTTAAGTTTCTAAAAAATTAAACAAAATTAAACGATAAAATAAAAAAATACAAAATAAAAATGTATACAATCATTTGTCTTAAAGGGTAAATATGTCATTTGCATGAATATTAAATATGTTATTTTATTTGTAGGGTAAATTTGTCATTTGGTAGGAAAAATAAAATAAAATGGTTGACTTTTTAAATTGATCGTTAAATTTAACTGAAAAGTTAAATGTTACAGATATCGAAAAAATTTAGAGGGTTATTCGAGTCTTTTAAATCACATGAAGTTTTTAATAACTTTCGTATATCACAAGGAGGTTTTAAGGAATTTGTCCTAAAAAAAATAAAATTATAGGAATGTTGTTATTTGTACATACCATGTGCAATTAATTGTGTATATAAAAGAATTTTAGTGGGCCTTTATGTTATGTTTACCCTTTATTCCCTTGAGTGTAGTTTCAAGATGGACGGCCACCTAGATAACTAAAAATAAAATAAAATGATGTTGATTTTAATTAAATTTTAGTTTCAATAAGGTGTGTATGTTTGCATGGCATACATGAATGTTCATGGCAAATACAAAAAACATTTTTATTTAAATTAATCAATTAACTATGTAATATATGCAATTTTTATTTTAGTTTTGGAAAAAATGTAGATAATTAATCTACTTTTTACGCCACTTCTCCCTGACCCTTTATGCTTCACTTCTCTTCCCCCCACCTTTTCGCCAGACCTTTCGTTTTAATATTTTAGAGTGCGTGAATGGATATATTAATTGCATTTGGCTAATATTTTTTTTGAAGGACCTGGATTCACAAAAGTTTTCTTCCCTTTAGAATATACTTTAACAAGACCATATCATCCTCAAATTCATTAAATCTAAAATATGAAAACAGCCTTAAACTTCATTTTGTCCAACAATTTATTTTCCAGCCCCCCTAATTTTTTTAGGGCAAATTATATGAATGACCATTAAACTATTGCTCGCGCCCACTTTTAGCCACTAACCTATTAGAAGTTGTCACTGACAGCCACTCCGTTAGGAATTTTCAAACTTTATTTACTCACATTGTTTTAAAAAACTTATTATTTAAAATTTGTATATTTTTTGAATGACCTATTCATTTTAATTTCGATGGTCAACTCCATTCACTAATGTATATCATTTCATAGTCATCTAGAATTAACTATGTGACTCATATATCATTTTATTATTTTTCACGACTAAACAAAATTCCAAAAATAAAATAAAAAGTAACTAATAAATGGGATTTTAGGAATCAAATGCTAAACACTAAATAAAGACAATAACGTTTAAGGAGTCAAAGAATAATTTATCATATATTTATAAATACAAATAAAGATATTGGGAAAAACAAAAAAGAAATGTTAAAAAACATTAAAGAAATTTGTGAGTGGTCAATGTTAAAAATAAAAAAAGAAATGTTTATAAATATAAATAATTTGTGAGTGATCAATGTTAAAAAACATTCATGCATATATATAGGCCGTTTAAAGATTTTTTAGGTTTGGAAACATTAAAGATTACGGAGTAAATAAAAATTTGATGGAAACTCCTAAAGAATGATCATTAGTGGCACCTTCTAATAGGCCCTCCATTATCTCCCACTTTGCCCATCTAATTTTGTACTGGAAGATGTGCGTAATTGCTTAAGATTATACAGGGATAAATTTTCAAAAAAACTAATAATATAGGGGTAAATACTGATTAAGCCTATATCTAAAGAAAAACCAGAAAATAGTAGTTGGATTCACAAATTAAAATGTGATGTTGAAACTTATTGAAGATGTGCCCATATTTTCCTAATCAGTGTTAGTGCTTTCATAGGTAAATCCTCCTAAATCAAGTCACCATAGAATAAACGAAATATGGAAACTTTTAATTTAACTTACTTTGCTTCATTGATGAAAATTTAATTTATGTCAAGGTTGACCAGAAAATAATAATTTATACAGAGCAAAAAATAAAAAATAAAAACTGAACAAAAAAAGGATGACAGGCAAAAGTTTAGGAGACATCTAGAATTTGAGACATTTGTTGGTATGAACACCAAACTTACTCTAATTTTCCTCCAAAACCACAAATTCTAACCCCAAAAAAAACCCAAACATTAATCAATTGGAATTGATGATATTAGCTAGCCCATCATCTTCGCCCCTGAAAATCCCATGTGAGGATACTGATCCCTGAACTTCTTCATCAGTTCCGCATTCTGAATCTCTTGGCTAGTCGGAAGACCCATCGACTTCTGCCGCTGATCGAACATCATCTTTTCCACCGCCGTTTTAGTCTCCCCATCCAAATCGGACAAATTGGAGGGCTCAGGCTCCACCTTCTGGGTATCAATTTCCGGACCGCCTTTCATCAAGCTCTTCCACCAGTTCAACCTGTCCTGCTTCGTCAACAAAATCGAAATCGTCCTCTGATCCTCCAAGCTCCAGAAGCACTCATACGGCATCACCGAAGCGAAGAACTCTCCTTCTAGAATTGGGGGCTGATTTTTCAGTCCGACTCTGATGCGATTCCTTTTAATCTCACATACAATCGATCTCGCCTTCGTCCCCGGCGGAAGAGGGACGTTTATGGTGGCTTCTTGAAGGGTTTGTCCCCAGGAGTAGTTTTTCATGTCCAGGCCGTTTGCTTTGTTCGGAACCAGACGTTCTGGCTTCTTCTCTGCCGACGGCAATGGCGGCACGTCACCTTCAGCGATAATCACCATGTTTGGTAAGTGAACCGTCAAGGGAGGGGATTGCAAGGGAACGAATCGTATGAAGAGGATGATCTGAAGCGGAATAATGATATGAAACTGTTGAACTGAATTCGGGAGACGGGAGGGATATATATAGAAGAGGAGTGGATAATTGGAAAGCCGGATTCTGTGGGATTTGGGAAACGGTGGGTTGAACAATTTGTTTCCTAAATGATCTGGTTCCATTGCAGAAAGGGATTAAATGCTGGCAATTTGGTATTTTTAACGTCCTCTTATTTTGGAATATTTTGCATTGATGCTAACGACTGACTAAGCTCTGTTTCATAACTAATTCATCATTTAAACTTATATAAACGATCATAATGTTTTTCATAATTTGGTAAGCTAAGCTCTGTTTCATAATTTTTTTTTCTTAAATATAAGCGATCATAATTAATAGAGTTGAAATTTGATGAATTAAGTTATTTGGTATTTATGAACTTAATTAATCAAGTAGATTTAATAATCAGAAATTAAGGTCTCAATTGGGCAAATATTTCAAAAACGCTTTGTGTTTTAAAACTATATAAAAAAAAATTTTAAATGGTGTTTAGACCCAAGAAACTATAAAACTTTTGAAATATTTTTTCAAGAAAATTGTTTTTCAAGTATAGTTTTTGAATTACAAATGAAGCATCTTATATAAAGTATTTTCCCCACTCTTTGGCCAAAATATTGCTACCATCCATCCCGGCCTACCCCTGACCTCGGACCCACCCCGAACCTGCCCCGACCCAACCCCGCCTCCTAACCAGCCCGGCCTCGACCCAACCCCACCCTGACCTTGCCCCGTCCCCCAAGCCACCCTCGCCCCGACCTTGACCTGACCTCGACCCAACGTCGGCCCACCGTGCCCCGACCTAATCCACCCTGACTTAGCCCCTGACCTCGTCCCTAGCCCCGCCCAGCCCCCATCCTGGCCCCGGCCCACCAACAAGAAAAAAAATATGTTTATATATAGTAAACATAATGTTTATAGAATTACATGTATTAAAGACAATTGCGAATGATTATAAAATAATAGTCCAAACATCTTTTAACCTATTTTTAACTCTATAAACATTTTTATAAAATCTTTGTCCAAATGCATATTTCTTAAAAAAAAAAAAACTTCAAAAACATATTTTATGTAATGTTTTTGAAAAAAACACTTTTTTTAAAAATATTTTTGAATTACTAGTCCAATAGAGCCTAAATAACTTTTGAGGATTTACCTTGACAATCGATCACCCACTTAAACAAGCTATTGAACATTACGGGAAACTTTCCTTGATCTTCTGGATGAAGAAACGAATCTACTTGAGGCACCTTTCAACAGGGCCCCCATCGGAAATTTCTCAAAGGGGCGCACAATGATGGCTCCACTTCACACTGATTTTTTAACTGCTGGTTTACTTGAGGATAGCACATTGGTCTAATTGATTCCCGACATGTTCTCATTAGATTGAAGAGTATGAAGATTACATTGTTGCTTCCTCAAAACAGCTTTGAACTTTGGATCATATGCGTTATGAATCGTCAAATGGACGCCATCTTTTGATCCCAAAGCAGAATCCTCAATTGTTCTAGTTTGGGTGTCTCTTCCAAAATTACATTTTCATCTCTACAATGAATAGTTGCTTCTCTCCATAGGAAGCATGTTTGGTCGGTCATTGAAGTTAATTTTGCTTCTGCCTGACTTTCCCTGCTGTCTGTGTGACACCCCAGGCCCGACCTCCCTATTTCACGTGGGAGCCGTGACCGAGATGCCTGCCTGGTTTGCACCAAGACTCATTCAAGATACAAAGAGCACTAATATTTATACACCAAATTGAAATAAGATATTTTTATTTCACTAATATAAAATGTACAAGTGTAGTTCTACAACGATTATAATATTATCGCCTTACTTCTATACCCCTAACGCTCTGTCACACAATATCGCCATTAATTCCTATTACATGCAAAAACGTCTAAGCGGTGAGCTTCCATAAACTCAGTGAGGTCGCACTATTAAAACATTACCACGTAAACATTTATCAACACATAACACGTATTTCCTAAGCACACAAGGGGGAACACGTAAGGGATAGAAAGAGCATAATCAGCAAGATATACCGATTGATCTATGTGACACTTTGGAAACATTAGTAGTTATACTTTACCTGTACTTGGACACTGTACAATGTAAAATGGTACACTGTACAATGTGGACCACTTTCCATGCTGAAACTAATGCAGTAAACAGTATAGTAAATCTTGGAATGTTACCCAGTACCTCTTCAGTTATTTAGTTCGGTAGTCCAGCCCGATGCCGACATACCCGATTTCAATAAAATGGAGAGGGTTTGGGACCCCGACTCTCATGCACAGTTGATAGTAAACAGTGAACACAGAACAGTAACATTTAACACTTTAACAGTAAACATTTACACTTTAATTATAACTACACGATAAATTCAGTCATACAATAAACCTAAAAAGATATTTCACTTATCAACATTTGAGAATGTTTACATTCATATAGCACATCTATTGTGACACCCTAGATTCACCACCCCGCATACACGGGGTTGGCTTCACTGGATGCCTACCTGGTTCGGACCAGGACTCAGTGTCATACCGAAAAGAGACAAAACATGCTTTTATTACAATAGCCAAACCTTAATGTATATATATCAGTTCTTAATGTACAAATGGAAGCTTAACTAAACATAGCATTCTTATGTAATCCTATCCAGCTAATATCATCAGTTTGGCCCGCATGCAGTCCCATCCTAGTACTGGTAGTGAGCGAAGTCATCTTCATACCAAGGATCTGTAACAAAATTTTGGAAACAAAAAACATGAAATAGGAAAATGGGATGAGCCATTGCCCAGTGAGAGTTCACCGTTTTTTCAAACGTTTACCGGGTTGTAACAATTACCAATGCATATAACTCAGGCAGGTCCTAACAGATAGCAGTCATAACTCATACAGAATTCACATACAGATATTGTCGCTTAAGGTTCTATTTGAACGATAAACGAACTAATCAGTTCCACTCGTAGGCAGATCTTATCAGAATCATAATCATATTATATCGTCAACCACTCCCAAACAGATACAGACAGATGTGGGACCCAGAATTCTGAACTGATTTCAAAATTAGGAACTCAGATGATCCAGACGACCAAGCCCTACGATGGCTCGTGGGATCAAATCGCACCATATAATGGATTCGACAGGACTTATATTCATATAATCAGATTCTGTGCACCAAGAAAGTACAACTGAAGCGTAAAAAGTACATATGCATTCCAGCTGGTAAGTAAACACAACTGGCAGTTCAAAATTAAAAGCATTTCAAGCATTTTTTAAAAGCGTTTTAAAACATGTCACACAATATAGGTCAATGCACATTCAATTATTAATTGCATTGGAACGGTATCCATTTTTAGTGATGAACTCACCTCAGTCCTAAGATGCCTGCTCACTATTTTTCCAATTATCTCCAGTTTATAAATATCGAAAGTTTTTAGTTTGTATTCCCAAAACAAATTCCGACCTTCCTAGGGTTATAAAATCCTAACTTTTAGTTTCTATAATCCCAAATGTCCCTTTCTTTTATTTTAAGTAAAATGATGTAATTTAATTAAAAGAATTGCGAAAGGTTTTAAGCTGAAAAATAAGAAAACCAAAAATTTGAAAATCAATCGGATTTAACTGATTGCTTGATCGGTTAAAGCCGCTCCAAATGATTTTACCCATTTCAAAATCAGTTTTAACCATTTTTCTTGAGCATGGATCGGTTTTACCCACCCTAGGATCTTGAAAAACTGATCATTCCCAGAAAACTTCATCTTCAAGCTTTTGCTTCAGGTTTTGGCTAGATTTTTACAGAAAACTCAATTTTCTTTTATTCCTTTTGTTCAAAATCAATCCTACAACACTTATACATCATTCCTATCATTCTATAACATTTAAACAACGTTAAATTATAAATATTTGGATCATAATTTCTTAAGAAAACTAGAAACCTCCTTTTTCCATTTTCATGCAACTTTTCTACATTTTCTAACGTGAAAGTAATCGAAATAGGTTACCTTAATGTTATGGAGACTCCCTAGCACGAAATCCACCTTGTGGAAATCCGAATTCCTTCTCCAACTTCCTAGCTTTCTTCTTCTTCTTCCTTTCTTCCCCTTTCTTTCCTTTATATCAATTTCTCTCTCTTTTTAGTTTGAGTTTGTAGGAACTGAATGGTTTTAAGGGTTGGAGAGGCCCTATTTATAGGCAAAATTTGCCTAATACGCCAAAAGGTTCGTGATTATCTTGAAAATATATTTTTTTTCATTTTTAGAAAGTGATCGGTTTTACCCGGTCATGGATTGGGTAAAACAGGTCGGAGTACTTTTGTCTCTTTCCCAGATTAATTTTACCCGCTCTCGGATTGGGTAAAACCATTCGTTCAAGCAGTGGGATATTTTTTCTACTTTTTGGATCGGTTTTACCGGCTCCCGTACTGGGTAACACCACTCCGTGAAGCGGTGGGATCGGTTTTACCAGTCCTATGATCGGGTAAACCTGGTCACTCAGGTAGTGCGATCGGTTTTACTGATTCATAGACTGGGTAAAACCGATCCGCCCTTATTTTTCCATTTTTCTACTTATTTTCTAATTTCTTTATTTTTATTACCTAATTACTTTATTACATATTACTTAAACATAATTCTAATCTTATTCTTAACATCTCAATCATAATTTAAACATCACAAATCTATGATTCAAAATAATTCTTTATTTAGTAAAAATCTTTAAGAAAATTATACAAGTCCATCACTATACATATTTTTGAAAGTAAAAATAATAAAAATACCAACCTACGGCTAATCCTAGGACAAAATTTACGAGATCTCACATCCTTTCCCCTTGCAAAATTTTGTCCTCGAAATTATTCCTTAAACAGCTCAGGATGCTTTTGCCTCACATCTTCTTCTATTTCCCAGGTGGTCTCCCCAATCCCATGATGATTCCATTGCATTAACACCAAAGGAATTTCCTTATTCCTTAACGTCTTTATCCATCGATCCAAAATATTGAGGGCTTCTCCTCATACAACAATTTCTCATTTAATTCCAGCTCTTCGTGTCGTATCACATGGCTTGGATCAGGGTAATACTTCTTTAGAAAGGATACATGGAATACATTATGCATATTTTCTAAAGGGGTTGGAAGGTCTAATTTGTATGCAGCCGGTCCTATTCTCTTAGTGTTCTCAAAAGGTCCAGTGTATCGTGGACTTAACTTCCCCTTCTTCCCGTGCCGAATTAATCCTTTCTGAGGGGTAACTTTAAGGAAAACCTTATCTCCTACCTCAAATTCTAAATCCTTGCAGTGATTATCTGCATAGCTCTTTTGCCGACTCTGAGCCGTCAGCAGACGTTGTCGAATCAACTTAACCTTTTCGTAAGTTTCCTCAACTAAAGGAATTGCATTGTCGGGAAGTGATCTCTTCTTTCCAACATCATTCCAGAAAAGTGAAGATCGGCACTTTAGTCCATACAACACTTCATATGGTGCCATTCCAATGGAAGATTGGTAGCTATTGTTATAGGCAAATTCCACTAATGGAAGATGGCTATCCCAATTTCCACCAAAGTCTGTAACATAAGTTCTAAGCATATCTTCTAGAGTCTGAATGGTACGCTCCAATTGTCCATTGGATTGTGGGTGTGAAGCGATACTCATGCTTAGCTTATTGCCTAGGGCTTCTTGTAATAGCTTCCAAAGTCGTGACGTAAATCTAGGGTCTCTATTCGATACAATTCTTAGTGGTACTCCATGGAGTCTAACAATTTCCTCAATGTAGAGTCAAGCTAGTTTACTAAAGGATCCTTTATGTTCATGGGAAGAAAATGTGCAGTCTTAGTAAGACAGTCTATGACGACCCAAATGGCATCATTTCCCTTTTGAGTTTGAGGTAAACTTGACAAAAAGTCCATGGTTATGTGTTCCCATTTCCACTTAGGTATAGGTAAAGGTTGCAACAGACCAGATGGTCATTGATGTTCGGCTTTCACCTGCTGACAAGTTAAACAAGTCGCTACATACTGAGCAATGTCTCTTCATGTTATCCCAGCAATACAATTACTTCAAGTCTCGATACATTTTAGTACTTCCAGGATGTACCGTGTATCGAGTGTTATGGGCTTTTTCCAAAATTCTTCTTATTAGGTCGAGATCTTGGGGTAAATATACTCTATTCCTAAATCTCAAAATTCCATCTTCTTTTAGAGTGTATTCGGGTAATTCTCCTTTCGAAGCATTTTCTCTTCTCTTTGCCAAAGAGGCGTCCTTTAACTGGGCTTCCTTAATCTCAATGGGTAATGTGGATTGGATACTAATGTTGTAAATGATTATCTAGTTTTCTCTTATACTAAGTCTATCTCCCTGACTCGGAGTCTAGCTACATACGCTTTCCTGCTAAGCGCATCAACTACCACATTGGCTTTTCCAGGGTGATATTTAATACTACAGTCATAGTCTCCTAGGAATCCAATCTATCGTCGTTGTCGTATATTCAAGTCTTTCTACAAAAACAAGTATCTAAGATTCTTATGACATGTAAAAATTTCAAAGGTCACACCGTAGAGGTAGTGTCGCCACTTCTTAAGAGCAAAAATTATAGCGGCTAGTTCTAATGTCATGGGTCGGGTAATTCTGCTAGTAAGGTTTAAGTTGTCGGGAGGCATAGGCTGTCCATTTTGCATCAGTAGACAACCTAGTCCTTCTAAGGATGGATTAGTGTAAACTACAAAGTTGTCCTTCCCTCGAGGTAAGGTAAGGATCGGGGCTATGGTCAGTCTCCGTTTCAATTCCTGAAAACATGACTCAGCCTTTGAATTCCATTCAAATTTCACATCCTTCTGAGTCAACCTAGTTAAGGGTCCCGCTAGTTTAGAAAAATCTTGGATAAAACATCGGTAATATCCAGCCAATCGTAAGAAACTACAGATCTCTGTTACATTACTAGGTTGTTTCCATTTGGTTATGGCTTCTAATTTGGTTGGGTTCACGGCTAGCCCCTTTTTGGAAATAACATGACCTAGGAAAATCACTCCATCTAGCCAAAATTCACATTTACTAAATTTGGAGTATAATTTATATTCCATCAAGGTTTGGAGTACTATTCTCAAATGTCTCTCGTGTTTCTCAACCGATTTGGAATGGACTCAAATATCATCTATAAATATCACTACAAACTAATCTAGGTATGGTAAAAAAACACGGTGCATTAAGTCCAGAAATGTGGCTGGGGTATTGGTTAGACCAAAAGGCATTACTAAAAATTTAAAAGGCCCATATCGGGAATTAAAGGCGGTTTTAGCTATATCTTCTTCCCGAATCCTAAGCTGATAATATCTCTTTTGTAAGTTGAACTTAGAAAAGACTACGGCTCCTTGTAGTTGGTCAAAAAGTTCATCTATCATCGGTAAGGGATATTTGTTTTTCACCGTAAGATCGTTCAATCCTCAATAGTCTATACACAGTCTTAGGGTTCGGTATTTTTTCTTTACAAATAGTACTGGGGCTCCCAAGGCGATGTACTAGGTCAATGAATCCTTGAGATAACAATTCCTGGAGTTGAGTTTTCAATTCTTGCAATTCTATCGGAGCCATTCTATAGGGTGACTTAGAAATCGGAATTGCTCCTATAGTCAAATCAATTGTAAACTCAATCTCTCGTTCAGGGGGCGTAAGGAAGTTAATTCCTTAGGAAAAAATTCAGGGTAATCCCTAATCACCAAAATGGTCTCAGCTTGGACTTGCTCAGTCAGATAGTTAATTAAGTAGGCTAGGTATCATGTAGCTCCTTTATGTAAAAGTTTCCTAGCTTTAGTTCCGAAAATAGCTACGATTCCTTTAGCTGCTTTAGACATGTTGACCTTAATCTCGAGTTCTCCCTGTGGACGTATTCTAAACGTTTGGTCCGACAATCTAATTGTGCATTATACCTTGATAATCAATCTATTCCTAGTATAACTTCATACCCTTGTATTGGTAATAAAATTAAATCTACTAATAAGAGTTTTTCATTTATTTCTAATTTACATTCTTTCCTTACTTGATCTGTAATAAGTTTATTATTATTAGTAGGGGTAACTTCTAAAGCATAGGGCAAGCTTTTAGTTTTATAATCCAAAGTGCTAAGAAAATTAATACTAATAAAAGAATGCGTAGAACCAGGGTCAATTAAAACCTTAGCTAACCGACCAAGTATAGAGAAAGTACCTTCAATCACATCAGTGCTAGGAGGAACTTCAGCATTCTTTATTGCAAAGACTCGAAAGGGAACTCAAGGCTTATTCCTGTTTCCACCAGTATTCCTCGGCTGAGGTCGACCAGCGGGTCGGGATGATCCAGCTCCAGCACTGGTGTTCGGGTTCTTCTTCGGACATTGACCAATTTGGTGATCAAAACTACCGCAGGCAAAACAGCTGTTTCCTTGCTTCTAGCAATTTTTTTGCTCATGTCCCGGTCGATCACACAAAGTACATCGAACGGGAAGATTGTTAGGGGTACGAACAGGTCCTACTTCTCTAGCCTTATCCTGTAATAACCTTACGGTTTGGTTTCTAGCAAATGCGAGATTAAAGTTCCTCTGTGCCAAGTTCAAGTTGGCCTGCCTTCTCATTTGTCCCTCTTTGGTTGCTTGTTTTGCTTCTTCCACTCTCTGTGCGCTCTCTACGGCTTCCACAAATGAGCTATGGTGAGATGCAGCCAATGCTTCCCGTAGCTCTATCCTAAGTCCCTGAATGAATCTTTTCCTGTACTTACTAAGGCTAGTACATATTTAGAAAGTCGAGTAAATTTGGCCTCATACTCGGATACAGTCATCATCCCTTGTTGCAGCCCAATGATGGCATTCTCCCACCTTTCCTGAGCAATTACAGGGATATACTTTACTTTAAACTTGGGTGCAAAGTTCTCCCAAGTTTTAGGAGTTCGGGTGGCATCCCACTTTGTCTGAATTAGGATCCACCAGTCTTTCACATCTTCATCTAACTGGAATATAGCAAAGTTCACCTTTCGCTTTTCGGAATAATCCAAAGCGCGAAAAATTGTTCTCATTACTTCCAGCCAGTTTTCTACAGCCTCGTCTCCCCTCTTGCCATTAAACTTGGGTGGATGAAACTTCTGAAGCCTTTCTAAGGCTACATCCTCCGTCGCAACTCCACGATGTGGTTCGTCTTGTCCATCCCTCCTGGTTATAAAGTTGGTCACTTCCTGTAACATAGTAGTAACCTGGCCAGCAAAGTGTCGCAGTCCTATTTCTTCCTGCCCTTGAAAATCTTGCTCTTGTTCCATTTCTTCATTTTCTCCCTCGGCCTGTCCTTGGCCAATGTTAACATCTTCCTTCTCGATTTCCATTGTCTGTTCCTACAACAAGTCAATAGAGGTTAATGTTTTCTAGCTCCAGGTACTAAAAGAAAATCTAATTTTACAATATATAGATAAAATAAAGACAATTGGGAGGAAAACAATCATATTTAAAACATAAAATGACACAACCTTCATTTAAACAAAACAAACACAACTCATCTTATTATTCCTACATTGCATATAATTTACATATACAAGTTTCTTTCTTGACTAATTTCTGATCCTAAAGACTCTCTGATATATCTGCTTCATAGCCAGAATAGTGGCTTGAAACTCTAACGCCTTGATCAACAGAGTGTGGGCTTTCTATAGGTACTGGTCTGTTTGCAATTTGGAATTCTTTTCAACTCTTCTTAGCTGTATATGAATCCAAGAATGCAGTACCTGTATATTTGATTTTACATTTTCTATATTTTCCTAGATAGGGTCTTTCATTGCTATAGTGGCCCATTCATAAATATGGCCATAGGCTAACTCGATATCCATTATAGCTTCTTTACTTAGCATATGCTCGTCTTGAACTATTCTCCTTAAATAAGTATTTCGAGTATCAGAATGTTTCAGAAGATCCTACATACCCTCTAATTCTTCTTGTTTTCGTTATATCTTCTTTTTATATTTTTTATTTCTGGCATGAACTAGTTCTAGGGCATGATGAGTTTCTGCTAATTGTTGATCTTTCCTAGTTAATTTATCTTCAATACCAACTATTTTTAATTCATACAGGTTTCGCCCATCTTCTATTGCACAGACTATCCTGTTGGGGGAAAGACTTCCTCTATTCAGGTGTTGCTCCTGTATTTTCAAAGAGAGGTGCATATACTTCTGTTTGCGTATCCATGGAATATCAGTAGATAATAGGTCTATAGCATTCCAAATCTTTTATCTCATCCTAGTCCATAACGAGCCTATAGCTAGAATTAAGAATATATCAGTTTTAAGAAAGGTACATGTTAAACACATATCTGGAATCTTAATCGCATAATATAATTCATAACAAAGGTATCTACATACCCCCATTATGCATACTTAAAGGTTTCTATATGCCCCTGGTTTTTCAAGTTTAAAGCCTTTCTATTGATCCCAAGTCTTACGCTCTGATACCACGTCTGTGACACCCCAGATTCATCACCCCACATACAAGAGGTTGGCTTCATCGGATGCCAGCCTGGTTCATACCAGGACTCAGTGTCGTACATAAAAGAGACAAAACATTCTTTTATTACAACAACCAAACCTTAATGTACATATATCAGTTCTTAATGTAAAAGCAGGAGCTTAACTAAACATAGCATTCTAATGTAATCCTATCCAGCTAATATAATTGGTTCGGCCTGCATGCATTCCCATCCTAGTACTATTAGTGAGCAAAGTCATCTTCATACCAAGGATCTGTAACAAAATTTTGCAAACATAAAACAGGAAATAGGAAAATGGAAAGAGCCCTTGCCCAGTGAGATTTCACTGTTTTCGCAAACGTTTACCGAGTTGTAACAATTACCCATGCATATAACTCAGACAGGTCCTAATAGATACCAGTCATGACTCATGCAAATCCACATACAGATATTGAGAATGAAGGGCAGCCACTTAAGGTTCTATTTGAACGATAAACGTACTAGCCAATTCACCTTGCAGGCAAATCTTATCATAATCATAATCATATTATACCGTCAGCCACTCCCAAACAGATACAGACAGATGTGGGTCCCAAAATTTTGAATTGATTTCAAAATCAGGAACGCAGATGATCAAGACAACTAAGCCCTACACTGGCTCGCGGGATCAAATCGCACCATATAATGGATCCGACAGGACTTATGTTTATATAATTAGATTCAGTGAACAAAAAAAGTACAATTGAAGCGTAACAAGTACATATGCATTTCAGCTGGGTAGTAAACACAACTGGCAGTTCAAAATCAAAAGCATTTCAAGCATTTTTCGAAAGCGTTTTAAAACATGTCACACAATATAGGTCAATGCACATTCAATTATTAATTGCATTAAAACGGTATCCATTTTCAGTGATAAACTCACCTCGGTCCTGAGATGCCTACTCACTATTTTCTCAATTATCTATAGTTTATAAATAGTAAAAGTTTTTGGTTTCTTTTCCCAAAACAATTTTTGACCTTCCTAGGGTTAAAAATCCTAACTTTTAGCTTCTATAATCCCAAATGTCCCTTTATTTTATTTTAAGTAAAATGAGGTAATTTAATTAAAAGAATTGCGAAAGGTTTCACGCTGAAAAATAAGAAAACCCAAAATTTGAAAATCAATTGGTTTTAATCGATTTCTTGATAGATTATGTGAAACCCTGTAATATTTTAATATTTTAAAATTCACCTCCAAGAATATATTGAGGTATTTATAAATATTTTATAAGATTTTCTTTTAAAGGAATTTTTTAAGCTAAAAATATTTCTAATTTTATAAAATTCCTCAGATCTTCTATTTCAAAAAGAATTTCTTTATTTTAATTTCAAATCTTTAATTTGTAAGTTAGTTGATAACTTTGATTTTAAAATACATGTTATACTATTTGTTTAGGAAAATTATGATTTGGGAATTTACGGAATTTTTGGAAAGAGGAATTAGAAAATAAGAAAATTAGGAAATAAATTTAAAATAAAAAGAAAGTGGATAAATCGGTTTTAAACATTTCCCCAATCGGTAAAACCAATTGGGAGAAGATAAGATTTACCTAAAATCGGTTTTAACCGATTTTCGATCGGGTAAAACTTATTGGAATGGATAAAATTTGAATCCATCGGTTTTGACCAATTTACCAATTCGTAAAACCGATTGGAAAAAGAATAAAAAAAAATTACCACCACCAAATGAATCGGTTTAACCGATTCACAATCGGGAAAACCGATTGGTACCACCTCATGAATCTGTTTTAACCAATTATTGATTGGGGAAAACCGATTCTAATCGGTTTTATCAATTGAGCAATCAGGTAAAACCGATTGTGTGCTAGAAATGAAAAAGGAAAAAGAAAAAAAAAAGATAATCACAAGCCTTTTGGCATATTAGGCCACTTTGCCTATAAATACCCCCTCCCTTCACCATTTCCTTCACCAAGTCACACCCAAATGCTGCCCAAACCATACCAAAACCTTGCCAAACTAGAAAAGAAAGGAAAAGAGAAGAAGGAAGGAGAAGGAAGGAGAAGAAGAAAGGAAGGAAAAGCTTGCAAACAAAGTTTTGGAAGCTAAGGGATTGGTTCTGGAGCCATGGATTCGATGCTAGAAGGAGTTTGGAACATGCTGGAAAGGAATTCCACAGATACTTTTGGTTGATTTTAGAAAATATAGCAGGTTTTGAAGTTTTAGGAATTCTTAAGAAATTTGAGGTGTTGATCTTGTTATTAGCATGAATTATTGGTTAGAAGATGTTAGAAATAATGCCTATATGTTGTTAGGTTAATTTTGCACAAAAGGAAGTAGGAAAAATGATTTTTTTGAAGCATTTTAGCAAGAACCCGAAAGAAAACTTGGAAACCAAATATTCTGGGCACAAATCGGCTTTAGCCGATTTGGGATTGGGGAAAACCAATTCATGCCCAGGGTTAAAATAGGGACCATTTTCAAATGGTTTCAACCGATCAAAAAATGGTTAAAACTGATTCCTATCGAGTTTTGCTGATTTTCAATTGGGAAAACTGATTGGACTACAAAATATTAATTTTTGAAATTTTCCTAAAATTATGTATCATTTCTTTTAGTTAGAATTGTTTTGAAAATTAATTAGGGACTATTTTGTAAATATTTGGCCGGTATTAGCTTATTGAAAATCGGGTAAAACCGATCCGAGAGAAGGAAATTGATTTTTCGCAATTTTGATTTCTTTTAGTTATTTTGTTATAAATCCTTTTATAAAATTTTCTTAAAGTTATATTAACGAGTATTTTAAGGATTTTACACCTTTATTTTCGTAAGTATAAGTTTTGGACTATTTGCAAAATGCATTAGAAATAATGTTTAAAAGTTATAAATTCTTTCTAAATAAGAAAATAAGTAAATTTAAGTTTTACGGCACCGAACTTATATTTTCTTTACAAGTATAATTATTATGTTTTCATAGTTATTTTCAAGTGAGATAATTCTAAAAATTCTTATTTTCTTTATATGTGTCTTTTACGGAAAAATAGGTAAATTACCATTATGCCATTATTTAGTAAAATTTCGGAATAAGTTAGAAATTGGAATTCTATTCGTTAGAAGTAATTACTAAATGGCCAGAACTTCAAATATATGCAGATCTACTAGATAGCTAGTACGTGAGCTTATATCTTCAGACCGAGGTGAGTTTATCATTGGAAATAGATACCGTTTTAATGCAATTAATAATTGAACTGCACTGAGTCTTGTTTGTAGCATATTTTGAATTATTTGCAAAAAATGTGTGAAATGTTTTTTGATTTTAAACTACCAATTGTGTTTACTTACCGACTAGAATACATAGATACATGTTATGTTTCAGTTGTACTTTCATTTGTGCACTGATTCAGTTATATGAAAATTAGTCTTGTCGGATCCATTATTTGTTTTGCGATTTGATTACGCTAGCTAGCATCGGGCTTGGTTGTCTAGATCATCCGCGTTCATAATCTCAAGATTATCATTACTCATCTAACTCAAGTATTGGCGGTATGGGGAATATGGTACCTATAAGCATGATTTTTATAAGTATGCCAAGGTAAGCTGGCATTTCGTTCATCGTACATGTACACATTCGCGAACGCCCCTCATCCTTTTTATGTATGCCGAGATAAGTTGGCCATCGTTGAGCGTACATGTACACGCTAGTGGTCGCCCCTTATTCTCGAGATGAACTAGCTAGTTTGTTTACTATTCATATAGAACTTTAAACGACTGCCATTCATTCTCCTTATATGTTCTATGAATCCTGCATGAGTCATGAATGCTATATATTAGGATATGCTTGAATTGTATGCATGGGTAATATTTGTCACTCGGTAAATATTTGCAAAAACGGTGGATTCTCACTGGGCAATGGCTCATTCCATTTTCCTATTTTCTATTTTCAAAATTTTATTACAGATCTTTGGTACCAAGATGATTATGCTCACTAGGATCACCCAGAGTTTGAAACTTTGGATACGGCTAGAAGACGAGATTGTTTAGATGGGCCCATACTCTGATAACTCATGTATTGTAGGACTGTGTAAGTTTTACTTTATTTATAATAAATGAAAAAAATTATTATCATGCTTTGCCATTTCTGAGTCCTGGTGCGAATTAGGCAGGCATTCGGTAAAGCCAACCCCTTGTATGCGGGGTGGTGGATCTGGGGTGTCACAGGTTAAAACCGCTCCAAAAGGTTTTACCTATTTTGGAATCAGTTTTAACCATTTTTCTTGAGCATGGATCGGTTTTACCCACTCTCAGATTGGGAAAAAATGATCGTGCCCAAAAAACTTCATCTTCAAGCTTTTGCTTCGGGTTTTGGCTAGATTTTTACAAAAAACTCATTTTTCTTTGATTCTTTTTGTTCAAAATCAATCCTACAAAACTTATACATCATTCCTATCATTCTATAACATTTAAACAAAGTTAAATCATAAAGATTTGGATCAAAATTTCTTCAGAAAACTAAAACCTCCTTTTTCCATTTTCATGCAACTTTTCTAGATTTTCTAATGTGAAAGTAATCGAAATAGGTTACCGTAATGTTATGGAGACTCCCTAGCACGAAATCCACCGTGTGGAAATCCAAATTCCTTCTCCAACTTCCTAGCTTTCTTCTTCTTCTTCCTTTCTTCCTTTATTCCCCTTTCTTTCCTTTATTTCCCTTTCTCTCTCTTTTTGGTTTGAGTTTGCAGGAACTGACTGGTTTTATAAGGGCTGGAGAGGCCCTATTTATAGGCAAAATTTGCCTAATGCGCCAAAAGGTTCGTGATTATCTAGAAATTTTTTTTTTTTCATTTTGAAAAAGCAATCGGTTTTACCTGGTCATGGATTGGGTACAACCGGTCGGAGTACTTTTGTCTCTTTCCCGGATTGGTTTTTCCCACTCTCGGATTGGGTAAAACCGTTCGTTCAAGTGGTGGGATATTTTTCCTACTTTTTGGATCGGTTTTACCCGCCCTATGATCAGGTAAAATCGGTCATTTAGGCGGTGCGATCGATTGGACGAGGTAAAACCTATCCGCCCTTATTTTTCCAATTTTCACTTATTTTCTAATTACTTTATATTTATTACCTAATTAATTTATTGCATATTACTTAAACATAATTCTAACCTTATTCTTAACATCTCAATCCTAATTTAAACATCACAAATGTATGATTCAAAATGATTTTTTATTTGTTAAAAATCTTTAAGAAAATCATACAAGTCCATAACGATACATATTTTTGAAAATACAAATAATTAAAATACCAACCTATGGATAATCCTAGGGCAAAATTTATGAGATTGCACATCTATAAGCACTTCACTTTGTACATTCAAATGTCATAATCATATATCTCAGGTATAATGCATGCATTTCATATAACTTTAATGTCAGTGTCATAGATAAACAATAATATCAGTAGAGCATGATAACTCATTTAAAACATTTAACCCCTTTAGTGAGAACACTCACCTCGTATTGCTAATACTTTGTAAGCAAATCTACATTACATAAATATCATAGCTTAGACTCTATCCATAAATCTAGATAATCTTTAGATCCTATATTTCTATATGTTTCTCTTTAAATCCTTGTATTTCTAGTCATTTAATGAACCTTAATTAATTATTAATTAAAGTGTTTAAACTTATAAAAGAAGTTGTAAAGATTTTAGTTTGAATCTTCAAAAAATCATGTTTTTAAAAAAGGATCGGTTTAACCCGCCAGAGCAGTTTTACCCGCTCTTTAGGTAATCTCAGCTTCAAAGAGCAGTTTTGCCCACACTTCAAATCGGTTTTATCCACACTTTGCACTTCAGAGCTTTCAGCTTCAAAGTGCAATTTTTCTCACTAAAATCGCTCAGAAAATTACCTCAGGTCCTAAGATCGGTTTTACCCATACTTTGGTTGGCAATAATCGATTTTCTTGAGCCAAGAAAATTGATTTTACCCACTATTGGATCGGTTTTACCCGATCATGCCCAGAATCAGTTTTTCAAAACTTTTGGCTTCGAATTTCAATAAAAAGTGCTTCAAATGACATTTTTATTTGGTTTCTTTTGCTGAAAATCAATCCTATAATGTTCCTATAACATTTCTATCAATCCATAACACTTCTACAACCTCCAGAATTAAAATTCAGATCAAAATTTAAGAAAACTAAAAACTTCAATATTTCTACTTCTAGGAATAATGACTTCAAAAATTAACGTTATGGAAAGTTTGAATTCCTTACCAACGTGTTCCTGAAGTTGCTAGGATTGGTTTCCACGGTTTAGAATCCAAATTCAAGCCTCCAAAACCTCATTTCCTTAGCTTTCTTCTCCTTCTTCTCTTCTTGCTCTCTTTCTCCTTTCTCACCCTTTTCTCTTTGATTGTTTGTAGTTTTATGGATTGTTGAAGATGAAAGGGAGACATATTTATACTCCCAGTCACCTAGCAAGTCCAAAAATAGGAGGGCTAGACCCATAGGGTCATAGCCCTTCTTTAGAAATTGAGAAAGCTATTTTTTTTGGACTCCAGGTGCCGATCGATTTTACCCGCTCTAAAGCTGGGTAAAACCGTTGTTCAAGCGATGAGATATTTTTTTCTATATTTTTAAAGGCGGTTAGAGTGGTTTTACCCACTCCAATGGTGGGGAAAATCGGTCTTCGACTTTTTCCACTATTTTTCATTTATTTTCTAATATTCTTATTTCTATCCCATAATTCCTAAAATTAAACTAATATATCTACTTCCATATATCCTTAAAAATAATCCTATACTTAAATTAACATCTTAACTTTAACTTAAACATCAAAATTAAAATCCCAAGTATCATAACTCAAACCATAAGATTTCATAACCAAAATACTTAAGAAAATTCACACAACTTTATAATATTACATAATTGAGTTTAAAAGCTAACGATATGATAAAATATTAAAGGGTGAAATGCTTGAAACACCACGTAACTATCATGTTTTGCAGACAATGACACCCCCTTTCCAGACATAAAACTTTCAAAACGGGCAAAAAGTGACACCCAGTCCATGTCAGACATTAAGTCACTAACGTCGAGGGGTAATTTTGTCATTTTATATTATTATTTAATCTTTGCTTTTAGCTTTCCTTTCCATCTTCATCTTTTTTTTTTATTCATAGAACTTCCCCAATCAACCCAAGTAAGGTGATGAACGACGGATCGTCCACCTCCACCTCCACCTCCAAGTCCTCATCCGTTGCCTCCGCTGAATCTTGATTTATTATTGTCTGAATTTCAGCATCCAGAGCTTCTCATTTGCCATTGCACCGCCACTTCTCTCAGTCGAAGACTAGAAGCGAATCTTGATTGCGGCCATTTTCGGGGTTTTCAGTTTCATCGAGACTTTCTCCTCACAAAGTGGCGAGGCTGCAAGATTAAATTACACTAAGACTTGAAACATTAGACAGAAATCAATCTGTATTTATGACTATAGACTCAAGAAATTCAAGGACTGAAACACCTCAGCTACTCAAATGGGATGAAATAACAATCCCATCGGAATTCCTTATTGACAAACCAGAACAAAAAGAATTGGACTTTGAACAAACTAAGCCAGCATCAATTGAAGAACAACTAGACGAAAAATTACTAATAAGATTTAATTATGTTCATGAAACTTCATCTTCTAGTTCTTGCAGGTACTCCTCATTTATGAATTCTCTAGATAGGAAAGATTTTCCTAGTACTTCTAGAACTCCTCCAAGGTATTCATATTCTGAGCCACCAAGATACTCTTTTTCTGATCCTTCAATTAGTCATCTAGATACAAACTAAACTTAAGTTTAAAAGCCCTTTGCCTGATATGGTTAAGAATTCCTCTTCCCTAGGGTTGTTCAAAGTGCAAGACCCAACCCGAACTGAATGGTTTGGATCGGTTTCGGATCGGTGATCTGAAATTTCAGATCGGTGATCCAAAATTTCGGATCGGTTCAGTTCGGATCAAATGAGATCCGAACCCCCCCCCCCCCCTTTTTTTTTTTTTTGTTGGGCTACAAGCCATTTCTTTCTTCCCAGACTCTGTTCTTTTTATTCGCCATTATCTCTACTATCCCTAAAGAAAAAGGAGAAGAAAATTTCAAAGAAAAAGGGTTGTTCAAAAATTCACCTTGAGTCTCATTCTCGCAGCACAGAACCGTCACCTTCCTCAAATAATTTCTTTTATTTAGGAATATATAACATGAAGCAAAAGCAAAAGTGAATCTAAAGATGAAGCTGATGGTAGGATGGAGGCGGAAAAGTGGATCTATGAATAAAGATGAAGATGATGAAGTTGGCCAGAGAGAAACATCAAGATGAAGCTGCTACATTTTTGTTACGTGGAGCGACGACAGAAGCTTGGTGTTCCATGGTGCGATGGCAAATCTGGAGCATAGTAGGGCCGGCTGCCTTAATTTAAAGTTCTCTCTTCTCTTTTTTTCCTTTTTTTTAAAATTTCGGATCGGATCGGATCAAAAGTGGATCCAATCCGATCAGACATTTCAGCTGATCCGATCCAATCCGATCCAAAATTTTTGGATCGGTTTGGTTCGGGTCGACGGGTCTGATCTGATTTTCGGATCATTTGAACAGCCCTACTCTTCCCCATCAGATTCTCCAACTCATTCTCAAATGAAATTTTTAGAAATTAATATGATAACAAAAAATTTTGAAATTAATCATGAATTATTAGAAGAACAATTTTATTAGGATGAAAATGAAGAAAATAGAATTTGGTATGAAAAATTAGATTTAATCTGTAAAGAAAAATTAAATAAAGAATGGATTCAAGAAATGAATATTTTGAAAATTAATTTTCCTTTCTTTAAATGGTTAGATTATTATTTACAAAATATAAATGTAAAAAAATTTAAAGAAATTCCAACAATTAATGTTCAGACTAATTTATATAGAAAATGAAATTTAATTAATGGACAAGTTATTTCTTCCATTCATCCACCACTTCAAAGTTTTCAAATTCCTACTCCAAATGGTGATGTTCTTGCTACTCCTTTTAAAAAGGGTAAAGATACAGCATAACTAATTAATTCAGATGATATCAAAAAGATTTATCAACAAAATAATTATTCAAATCAGATTTTACATACTATTGCTCAACAAATGAATTTGGTAACTACTAAAGTTGATTCATTAAAGAAAATTGAGAAATTTCCAAATGAAACCGCAAAACCATTTTTTCAAGTTTCTTCTTTATCTCGAGAAATTGAGAAGACTCTTTCTTTAGTCCCTAAGAATTCCAGTTTCGATCCAAGTACATCTAGAATAGGTGTTCTTAGTCAAACAACTCCACAAGTAGAAAACTCTTATTCTGATTCCTCGTCCACCTCAGCCTCGAATGGTGATTTAGAAAATCAAATTCATCTTGTAGAATAACAATTTGGTCAAGAGACTCCTTTAGAGCTAAATAAGATTTATCGTCATAAGAAAAGGCAAAACTATTCTAGAACCTGGCAATCAGCTCCTACTAGGAATTATTATCTTAGGCCTACTCCTCCTGATATTCAATATGAAGAATGAGCACTGTTTACATCAAAAAATTATAATGGTAATTCAATTTATGAATGGAATATTAATTCAAAATCTGAATATGAAATTCTAAATACTTTACAAGAAATGGGTATGGCTAGAATGGCTTATAAAGCTAAAACTAATGCTGATGAAACTCATATTGCCTATTGTTTAGTTTCTGGTTTTACTGGCCAACTGAAAGGCTAGTGGGATAATAGTCTTTTACTTGATGATAAACTAGCAATAGTTCAACATACAAATGAACAAATAAATGAAAATGGTGAAATAACTAATGTAGCTGATGGAAATGAATACTTAATTTATGTTATATCTATGCATTTTGTTGGTAATCCAAAAGAAGAATTAATTAGTTCAAAGGTCTTTCTTACTAATTTACGATGCCCTACTTTAACTGATTTTAAATGGTATAAAGATATGTTTTTAACTCAAGTAATGAGACGTCCAGATTGTAATGCTTCATTTTGGAAATAAAAATTTATTACTGGTTTACCTAATTTATTTTCAGTAAGAGTAATGTCTAGTCTTCAAAAAGAAATGGGGACAGAGCAAATTGATTTTACTATTTTAACCTTTGGTCAATTGTTTGCTTTTATTAAGAAAGAAGGTTTACTCCTTTGTCAAGATCTCAAAATCTAGACTAAGTACGGATCAGAACGAAGAGAGATAGGCTCTTTCTGTCAAGCATTTGGCATATCAGGTATTAAAGCTCCTTCCTTTGAATATTGGAAATTTAAGAGATATAAAAATACTAATAGATATTCAAAATATCCCCAAAAACGCAAAAATAAATATTTTGGAAATGAAAATCATTTTTACTTAAAAGGGAAAAAGAAATTTTCAAACAAAAAGAATTTAAAGTGTTTTAAATGTGATAAGATAGGTCATATAAGTCCTAATTGTAAAACAGAAAAGAAAATTAATTCACTTTTTTTTGAAGAAAAAGAATTGAAAAACAAATTAATGTCTTTATTAATTAATAGCTCTGACAATGAAGATATTAATATTTCTTCTGATTCATCATTTTTGGAAAAAGAACAATCTGATTTTTGTGAATGTAAATAAAAAGCAATTAATATGATGACTTCTACAAGTAAAACTAATGATAAAGAATTTTTATTTGATATTATAGAAAAAAAAAATAGAAGATAATGAAGTAAAAACAGAATATTTAAAGAAATTAAAGTCATTAGTATTAACAGATGAAAAATTTACTCCTCAAATAACTGAACCATTTACCTTGTCAAAAATCATAGATAAATATCATAAAACTAGTAAGTATCAAAAAATTGGGAAAACACAGGATATAAATGAAGAAATTAAAAAACTTAAAAATCAAATAATATTAAAACTGAACTAAATACTTTAAATTAAATGATCTAGAACTTGAAGCAAAATAAAACTCAAAATTATTATGAACTCATTTTGGTAGATACTAAATCAGTAGATATTACTCATGTTACTGATAAAAATAATCCTGATAGAATTTCCTACTCCAAGATTATCATAAAGAAAGTTCGTCAACCTCGGGAATTCTTTTCAGTTCATACTAGTAACTCGTTCTCCGTTAACTACATTCCAGATGGCTTTAATTACGTAGACTATATTCAGGCATAGACTCAGGCACTATACTTCAAAGGATTTGATCACTCATGGTTTATCAGTTTTAGTTCTACTTGTGAATTTGATTTCCTAGATTGGCTCTTTGACTGGTGGGATTACTTTGGTCCTACTCCTCATATTTATCCTCCTGTAGCAGAAAAAGGATTTGAGATTTATGCAAGAAGCACAAAGTATGGGTTCAGAACTCCAATAATGTTTCATGCAGAATTCCGGGTGCCATGGATTTTTGCGTGGAGTTTTCAAATTAAGCCAGTATACTCAAACATGCCATGTTCATTAATTGGAGATTTTTGGATAAAATGGTGGCCTAACTTCAATTCTGATTACTGTAGTCCGGACACAGTCTTAAGAATTTTGTAGGCAGGAAAATCATTGAAGAAGACAATTCAAGAAGTATCTCGATCTCTCCCGTCTCTAACAATTACTCAAAACACTCCAGAGAAAACTGAGGTTCCACTACCAAAGAAACTCATCAAGCAGCCAGAAACTAAGATAACTCCTGACACTGATGAAGAATTTTTAAAATTTTATAAGATGTTAAACAAATAAAGGAAGAAGAGAAAACTACTGCACAACCAACTACAAGTTTATCAAACCCATCTGAAGATCCATTTGGTGGCCCATTGGCTTAAGACCCATTTGAAATGTAAAAGAAAAAAAAAGGTATAAAAGTGTAAAGACAAGACCCGCAAAAATAAATAAGGGGCATTTGACTAATATTCTCTTTTGCAGGAAAAAACGTAAGCAATGACATCAAAACACTCATGGATCCCATCATGACTCATCAAAGCATTCGGACTCCAAAGAAGAATCAATTCACTTTAATCCAGGATTCTATTTAAAGAGAAGACTAAGAAGCTACTCGTCATCCGAAGTTTGGAAATCATCTTTGAATCTTGTTAGCCTTTCCTTGTAATCATCCATCCAATTTTCTTTATCCTTTTTGTATTCTTACCACTCCACTCAACTTGTAATTCCATCTTACTCATATATCAAAGGTACTTATTCATCAAGATTTTGTTTTAATAAGGGGCATTTGACTAATGTTCTCTTTTGCAGGAAAAAACGTAAGCAATGACCTCGAAACACTCATGGACCCCATCATGACTCATCAAAGCATTCAGACTCCAAAGAAGAATTCAATTCACTTTAATCCAGGATTCTATTTAAAGAGAAGACTAAGAAGCTACTCATCATCCGAAGTTTAGAAATCATCTTCGAATCTTGTTAGCTTTTCCTTGTAATCATCCATCCAATTTTCTTTATCCTTTTGTATTCTTCCCACTCCACTCAACTTGTAATTTCGTCTTACTCATATAACAAAGGTACTTATTCATCAAGATTTTGTTTTACTTTCTTTGGAATTCATATGGGATTGTTATTTCTTCCTATTTGAGTAGCTAAGGTGTTTCAGTCCTTGAATTTCTTGAGTCTGTAGTCACAAATACAGATTGATTTCTGTCTAATGTTTCAAGTCTTAGTGTTGATGGAGTTATTGATTTCATTAATTTAAAATACACTCTATAAACAAGTACAAAATTTTTTGTTTTAAATTCTGTTTTATATGAATATCAAGAATTAATGACTTCATTATTGTTGGATCTGTCAAACTTACAGTAAAATTAGGCACAGAGTTTATTCTAATCGTACCAGTACAGATATTAGTTTGAATCATAGCAAGTAATGAATCATTATATTTAATTAGTCGATCATCTCTTATTGCAAGGAAAACTGGAGTATCAATTCCTAATTAACTAATGGATGCAAGGTGACTTGCACTAATCCGAAATGCATATATCTAAATCCTTGATTAACATATTAATTAATTGCAATTTTTGAAAGTAGTGGTATTGTTGTTTTTCTCTTTCCAATCGGAAGAACTTCTTCATGGATTTTAATTGAGTAAGCTTTCTTAAACTCTAAAACATCCATACTATAAATAGTAGTGATCTTTTTAGTTGGCAAAATCTTACTAATTTGAGCCTCATGACTTTGTCTTACTCTGGATGTATTAGCACTAGATTCACCAAATAAGAATTTCTTAACTCTATCAACCATTATGACTTACTTGGTTTATGAAGATGCATGTATGCAGGATAAATGTAGACACCAAGCTGAAACACGGGAACACCTACCGGGAACACCACCCAAGGCTTACCAAATGACTCACAACTTACCAACGCTACTTGAATGCAGTCGTTATGTACAGATGAATATGCAATAACTTCGTAATTCAAAAATGTTTAATAGTGCTCAAAATTTCTTGAAAAATGGCTCTGATACCAAATTTGAACCAAAAAAAAAAAAAGTAAAACAAAATCTCCAACAACGTAGCAGCCCAGCAACTTCGCAAACTGTCCAACAAGTTGGCTGAAAGCTCCAGGGTTAACTGGGGAAGAGTCGGCGCTTGGGTTGATTGGGGAAGATGAACAATGTAACTGACAGTGTTCATCAAATTTCTAAATTTACTCCTGTTATTATTATTTTTTTACATAGGGGCCCAACTTATTTTTAAACTAAGACAAAATAAATTTAAATTATTTTTTAAATAAAATATTAAACTATTTTAAATTACAAATATTATAATTTTACAAATATTTATAGCAAAACTTAAATTTTATTATTATAGAGTAAAATTTATTATGGACAAATATGTAAAGAAAAATTAAAAGATTGGGCTTTTTTTGCTAAATAAAATAGAAATAAATTTATTAGATTGGACAAATATGTAATAATAATGAAAATTTGTTGTAAATATGCAAAAATAGTGAAAGACTAGGGGTTTGTTTTGTAAATATAATAAAATACTAGAAATGTAAGACAAAAAATAGGTAAATGGACTATTTTACAGCTGAAAAAAATCTTTTTGTTAGTGACTTAAGGTTTGAGATGGACGGAGTGTCACTTTTTGCCCGTTTTTACAGTTTTGTGTTTGGAAATGGGCACTTTGAAAGAAAGTGTCATTTTCTGCAAAACGCGATAGTTACATGGTGTTTCATGCATTTCACCCAAATATAAATCACAAAGATTAAGTTAGGGTGAGAAACAATGGGATCTTACAGTCTGTGACAAAAGTTTGCACCGAGATTGATCTATTGCGCCCTCTTTTTGACACAATTTACCTGAAGACATGAGGTAAGGGATTTATTCAAGAATTAGAGTTTGAAAAGCTCCCCCTTTATTGAATAGAATGTACGAAGGTACGTCACTTTACGATGCTATGTTGGAAGGATGATCCACCGCCGCCCAAACGTCAATGAAGGATGAAACTGAATGGAAGCCGGCCGCCGTCTCTGCTACCTCCCGACAAGGGGAAGACCAAGCCTCCCGGATAGAATAATGTGAACAATCTTCACAAACCCCCTGCTGCAAAGATCTGGCCACAATCTGTGCCAACTGTGCAACTAAACACCCCAGGAATCTCATCATAATTTGCACCAGAAATCGAGCCCCAATCTTTGCCCCCAAATGTCTACCCAAACCAAGCCCCAAATCACTCCCCAAAGCCCGCCCCAAACTAAGCCCCAAATTGCTCCTGAAATCAACCCAGAAATCACTCCCCAAATCATGCTCTCATGCACACAAATCATCCTCACAATCGCGCCTAGAGTTCCATCCCTTATCGCCCAGGAATCCGCTGCTGCTCAACAAAATGTAATAGAACAAGACAATGATATGGTAGAAGTTTTTGTGGAGGACCCTCAAACCCATTTTGTGGAGGACCCTCAAACCCAACAACCATCAACTGTGTCCCATGTTGCCTCTCCATTTGAAGAAACGAAGGAACAACCCGTTTACACTATCACAGAAGCCATCTGCGTGCATCCAGAAGGCAGCCCCGCGATTCACCCATGACCACAAGCTAATTGCGCCCAACCTCGTAACTCATTAGCCACTACCTGCACGCAACCTTCTCGCACACCACCACCTATCTGCTTGAAGCCACACTTGGTCCGCGCTCAGCGTCCTGCCCACACAACCCAGATCTTACCGTTCCTGAGTAGTCTCACGCATGGAGCCTGTTCGACACTATGCCTCACAAACTGCCCCTAAGCAGCCTTCACATACCGACCAATTCTCAATGGAACTCGAATACCGTTCGGAAGAATTAGTAACCCGAATGCATGACAGATCAGCCTCCAAGGAATGAACAAGCCCTGCCAGGAAAACATAGCTCTCTAATTGTCAACTATCGAAGTGCTATTATGGTTCGATGTCCTCCAGGGTGCTCTAGAAGCTAATCAACAAAATTATGCTAAACTGCAAAGGTCTGCTCCATTGCCGAAGCTAAAACCACTGCAAAAGAATTTCACCCCTATGTTTGCGCACAGAATGTTGTGTGATGCTTAGTTACTAGAGCGTATACCGGCTAAGGCCCATATCCTATCCAATTTTTCAGTGCTACACTCTCCAAAATATCGAAGGGAAGACCACAGGATAACGATAGGGAGCCTGAGTATGGTCCATGGGAAACGAATGATGGAGGAGCCTTGGATAACAAAAAACAATGTTATATGCTAGCCTCGGAAAAGAATGATCCACCACAGACTTTTTATGATTATTGTCTTCGAAAACAGCCAAAAGTAGACTCTTCTAAGTATAAATAGTTGCTAGCCATATTTGGCTCAATTTTTTTATTTTGCACTTAATAATATGGGTAATCAATCCATCATTAAAAAAAATAAAAAATTATTGTGTATAAAAAGAAAATCTGTCAAACCTTTTTTTTTTTTTTTTGTCAAATTCAAAAGCATCCCTTGCACAAAAGAATAACCCACAAAATAATTAAACGAAAGCAATCCAGCTAACACACGCTGTTACGAGCCAAAACAGCCGAAAAGGTCAACTAATTAGGGATGAGTGAAACAATGTAATTCAAAACCAAACAAAGGTCTGGGCAAAACAATTTGGTTTCATCGAAACTATATCAATAAACAAAGGGATGATTTCCTTACTTTTATATATATATATATATATATATTGAAAATAAAAATTCCATTAATGGTGTTGAAAATCGTCAACATCGATTGATAATAGAACATCAAGAAACAGTCAATACAACTGATTACAAAAGATTTGATTTGATTTTTATCATATCTAAATCACCACAAGAGTGTATTTGATCTATTAAACTGTAAATCTATACCTAATATAGATATAGACATAGTAGAAATATAAAACTGAACAAATCTTGTACCGACAGTTATGGATCTGCCACTAATTACCGATGAAAGTTTTGAGACTGAATCTTCAACAAAATCTTCATATATCATGGCCACAAATAGAATCATAACCAGAGACTTATACACTGTAGCCATGATGAATATAATCATCATAGCCTGTGAGAAAATCACTATAGCCAGAAAGAAAATCTCTATAGTCAAGAAAGAAAACACCATAAACATTGGAAAAAAAAAACACAATGAACAATGATAAATTGAAGGAAAAATGATCAATCAAGAGAAAACTAACTAACAAATAACAAGAAACGAAACTGCTCCCCTTATCCTTCGTGAGGGAGGTTGAGGGAAGAAGGTGGTGAATTTTAGGTTCTTGAGAGAAGGGAGGAGAGAGAGAGATTTCCTTACTTTTATATTTATGAGATTTCTTAAAAAACTTTATACCTCATTTGAAAAGTAGCTTCACAATTTATCAAAACTTACCAAATTAAAATTTTATCCCTAATTTTAGCCCAACAAAACAATCATATTAAAAAAAACAACTATCACACTAATTATTAAATAAGTAGATATTCAAAATTATTTAAAGAATAGTCAAAAAAACACAATCACAATTGTCTTCATAAATATTCAATTATAAATTCAGAAATATCATTAAAAATAACATTGCTATAGCCTATAGTCATTCATCACATATAATACAAAATTAAATTACTAACCACAAAAGATATACAAAAATTAAAATTTACAAAAAATGATAAGAAAAATAAATAGAATTAAAACAAATAATTTAACTCACAAGTTTTTAGCTTTTATTGAGGCAAGAAAGGGAGGCAGCAACGGTGGCGAGGCGATGGTTGGGCGTCGGCTGCAGCTGGTGGTAGTCACTCCAAGTACTCCTTGAAGTAATTTAATCTCTGATGATTGGGGCACTTGTTCCATCAAGTCGAACCCACATAGTAAATCTCGATCATTCCACCAGGGGTCTCTCTCCCTGGGTTTTTGCTTAACCGCAACTCAAGAATACTCTCCTGGAGGGACTCCAACGTGTGATACTTGAAATCCTAACAACCACCACGCTTACGATCCAACGTCCACGGCGGTACACCCCTGATTGGCCTACACTAGGTAAAGGTTGCCCCTTCTCAGGTCACCACTTCTGTCCACCGGCGGTTCACTCTGATTGGCCTACTCTATCCGTAGGTCACCCCTTCTCAGGTCACCACTTCCACAAATATAGATGAAGCATGGGTCTGTCTCTAAGACCAACTGTCATTTGAACCCAGTCAAAACTATGATCCAAACCGTCTAGTCAATCTCGTCTCTAGGGCCAACTAAAGAGTCGTTTCTTCAACTGCCAGCTCTGATACCAACTGTCACGGGGCGCTCTTTTGAATCACCAAAATGAGCGCGCCATGTGGCAAGCAAGGCTACCGGTAGCTAAGCTTCCGCCAACTCCCGCACCTGGGACTCGTTCCCGAAGTACTTGCAATTAGGCCATCCGAATCAATGAAAATAAACGAAGGCAAACTCATAAGCCAAAGCTTGGTTTTCATTAATAAAAGAAGGAAATTACAAGAAGTAGCCAAAAACTTAAATGGGTGGTGGGAACCCAACTCTTGTTTGCATTACATCAACCCACCAATAACTAGAAAGGCTAAAAATCAGAAGTGTCTGGTTGGGGTATCAATGCGTACAAAATGGGTGATCTTGCTAAAGATCACAAGTATAACTAAAACTAACATCCCCCAACCTTACTAACTATTACAATATGAAGAACTAATACAAATTAATATATACAAGGTTGGGCGCCGTTGGATTCGATCGTTGTGGTGCTGGGCACTGGGCGAGCTGATGCTGTGCGGGTCGCGGGGCGCACACTGAAGGGCTGTGACGCTGCGCACGCCATGATGTTCTGGAGCGCTATGACGCACCACTGGTGCTGAGACGTGGGCGCGCGCTAAGGCTGGGGCGCATGCCGAGGCGGTGTTGCGCTGCACCATGTGTTGGGCCCCCAGTCCTGTCCGACATATGGAGCGACGTGTCGTGCAATTTTGCTCCGACAATTCTCAGCTTCGAGCACGTGCTGTAACATGCCAATTTATGCTCATTGGGCATCGATAGGGTTGCGGGGTAAGCACGGGAGGTGCACCCCGTAACACATTGGCTGCTGGAATTTTGTTTCTGTTGACACATAAAGGATGAAGGAGTGAAGGAGATGAAGGATTTGGGGGAAAATTGGAATTTGGGTGGAACGATTACGTTTAGAATTGGGGGAGGTTAATTTGTAAATTTTGAGGCTTAGAAATGGCCCCTTAATTATTTTTATTTTTATTTGTTTTTCCCTCTTAGTAGAACGACGTTATTTTACTAAGGGGAGGAAAAAGAAAGAAGAATCGTCTTCTTCTTCACCTCTCGACGAGGTGCAGCTGAAACCGACGACGGTGGGGCGGAGCTAAATGGTAATAGTAGTACTACCCTTCGCTCCCAATGGAAGGTAGGGCGTCAATACCGCTCGGCCCCTCTATGTGCCACTACAACTAAATAGATTAGTAGTTGAACGAACCAAACACGAAAGCAATCAGTTAATATGCTTAAACCAGCCGTAGGGCTTTTCCGATTTATCCAGTTTTCTCTTCAACGCACATGCGTCACCAACAAACAATTTTATTATTTTTGGTCTCTGATACCACTTATAGGATATAAAAATATATTTTTAAAAAATACATAGATTAACGCACAGCGGAATAAAATTCCTTTATATTAACAAAACAACACAATCAAACCAAGCCAAAAGACTTTACAACACAAAGCGGAGGTACCCAAAGCCAACAGGCTTTTACAACTTCGAGGAAGAATCTGACCTCACAACCTCTCACATAAAATTTATGTTTTTCTCTATAATTCTCTGTGATTACAATGAACACCTAAGATATACATTTATTGGCTAAACTATCACTGATTCCTATCATGAATATGATTCAAAACTAGTTTCTAAGGCAACTGCATTTCCTAAAACAAATACTAAACCAAATAAGAAACATACAAAAATAACAAATCTTACTAAAAATATAATTACTTAATTAACACAAGCATGTATTGTGATACTTGTCAAATTTGAAAGCATTATAACTTGAACCAAAAACTAATACTCATTAATACTACTTGTGATACTTATCAAATTTGACAATGTTACTTTGAAAAAGAAGTTGATAACCGCAGAATGAACAATTTATTAAATTATGTAACACTTGTGATTGATGTCAAATTTGCAAATGTTACTTTTGAACAAAAAAATAATACAAAGAGTTGAAGACTTTATTATTCTAAATAACAGTTATGAAAAGAAAAAAAAAAGAAAAAGAGGAAGCGTATTAATAAAATGTATGGACCCATTTAACAGACACTTCCTGTTAAATGAAAAACATCCCATTTATTACTTGCTGAAATCAAGACATACAAATCTTGTCCCTTGGCATTTGGCAATAAATCTCATGTGCACTTGATTGGTCAGCACCCGACTAGTAGCCTTGCTTGTTAAAATATTATGAGAACTGTAAAGGTGGACTTCATGACCACGATCAGTTACCTATCCTTCCTTATAACCCATCCCACTAATTGAGACAATTATGGCATGTAATTGATCGACCATGATATTGGATGATTATGATTGATTGAGGAAAATTAGGGAGAATTATAAGTTGATTATAATTTATTACGATTGACCTCTGATAGGGTAGGTCACAATTATATATACGTATCTCCCCGGTCCCTCTCTCCACTCAACCAACAAACGTAATGTGCACCCATCAGCATACACGCGACTATAGTGAGAGAGAGTTTGGAGAGGGAAGACCGGAGACTTCGTGTGTGACTCTGTCAACACTCCGACAACATCAATGGCTCAAGGTAATATTGTACTTCGTATTTACAAATCATAGCCAAAGATCCACTCATGAATTCTAACATGTGGTATCATAGCCTGGGTTAAGGTTATTGATTTGTACATCGAAATCATTGTTTTATGTCCTTGTTCAATTGCTGAACTATTCGTCCGATAAATATTTGTGAATCGTATGATGTGGGTTAATTCGTATGATGTATTGGATTTAAAATTTATATCATCATATTTTATGGATTAAGGCTAGTACAGTATATATGTCTTCATTGCATTAATAATCAATGCGTTCTCCATGCTTCCGTACAACTTTTTGGCCAGAATTAATTATTCCTTTCAACATTGCTTATGGCTCAATGCTAAGGTCCTGTTCACAAATCAGTATGTGAAACATGGATTTATGTCCTAACATTGTCAGTAATGAATTCAGTTTCTAGATCTGGGCATATACATGAAAGCTTGATTAGTTTTAATTACTAGTGGTCTAATTTTTCTTATTTGAGATAAGTCCAATAATTTCAATTGAACGTATGTGGATAACTTATTTTGATTTAAGATTCCCTATTTTCAAATTGTGGGCTGGCTTGCAAATATCCTTTAATCCTCTCCAAATAGTTGTTTTTTGTTAATTCAATTCACTGGCATTTAATCTTTGATTCTCCGTTGCCTAAAATCTAAAAGAAAACAATTTAAGTATTCTGTTGTATAGTGCTGTAATCTTTGATTATTAAATGTGCATACTGATTTGGATTAAAGTGATTTTGCTGGGTTTTAATTCTATGGGTTCAGTTATGAAATTTATTTTTTCTGCATATATGAGTTAAACATGAAATAAAATCAGTACCTTATAAATCACATGAATTTGTTTTCGGGAATTGTTCTCTTGCTGCTATGATTTGTGGATTAAAAATTTTTTTAAAAAAAAATCTCATTTTAAAATATGACTTTCTTCAATTTCTGAAATTTACTCCTTTTATATATGGAAAATATATGTTCTCATTTCCTTTTTAAAAGAAATTAAATTTGGTAGCTGCCCAGAGTTTCTTTATTTTATGAAGGAAATTAATATGTTTTCCAAATATAACATATATATATATATATATATATATAATGAGTTGATTGGCTTTCATAAAATTTTTTTTTTGGGGAAGTTCTGTACCCTTCACGTAAAGTTTCATTGTACAAATTTTAGTTTTATTATATTATGCATGTTCATTAATTTCTCAACCCACGAAGGGTTATAATTAATGAATTGAAAGTCAAATTTTGAATGATTGACACTACTAAGATGAAACTCACATTTTGTACTAGTGAGTAGTAGGCCAAAATAACCTTATAAACATTAAAGATATCAATTAGTTTCACCAAAGTGAACTAGTTGTGAAGTTTGAAAGGTTATTTATACTAATGTTATATCATGATTATAGCATTAAAATTTGCCCAAAGGTATTTTAATTCCATTTTCATGACAGAGTTATTATATTACCCAAAGGAATATAATATCTCAATTAATGATTGTAATATAAAAGTGAATAATTGTTCCTCACTTTGAGCACATCATTGGCATGTTGTAAGTTTGGCCCAAAGGCAAATCTGCAATGATGCACACGATTGCTCTATTATGATGAATCTCGCATTGAGCACATCACTAGCATGTTGTAAGTTCTTGCCCAAAAGCGAACTACAATGATGCACCTGATTGTTCCTCTATGATGAAACTCATGGCATGATTCGTGTTTTATTTTTAGCTACTATTCTAGGATCAGTTGCCGGATTCACTTCTGACATCCCTGAACTGAATGGGTCCAATTACTCTGATTGGCATGAACAGTTGCTTATCACATTGGGATGCTTGGATTTGGATCTCTGTTTCTGTATTGATGAACCTAGGAAGATTCAACCTGAAAGCACTGAAGCTGAGAAAACACTTCGTGAAAGCTGGGAACGCTCCAACCGCCTAAGCTTGATGATCATTAGAAGCAAGATTGCAATCCACATAAGGCAGTTGATGAGGGCATCCCAAGTCAAGCAACAAGTCAAAGTCAACAAGCAAGTGATTCCGGAGAAGCTGAGGAGGAGGTTCGAGTTCTACATCGAGGCCCGACAATGCTTCAGGATCCAAGCCCATATCAGAGGGATCCACTTGTAGACATCACTGGGCCCATGACCAGAAGCAGAGCGAAGAAAGTTCGAGATGCACTCAACAACCTTGTTCAAGCTTGTCATCAGGATGCTCAGCTGATTGTAGAAGCCCACGCCTTGGAGCAAAATGAAGGAAATGTGCAACTTGCAACTCTTCTAACCATATTTGAAGAAGAGGCACAAATCACCAAGTCCTAATGAAGAAGAAGGCTGTTTCTTGAAGTCTTGAAGATGCCGGAAGGTTCTTGGGCTTTAAAGAAACAATTCATGAAGTTCCCTACTATTTGGGCCGACCCAAACTCATGGAGGACCAGCCCACAAGTTTCGGCCAGCCCAAGAAAGCAAGAGGAAGCCGCACGGCAACCCACAAAGCAAGCCAACGGCTAGTTACTTAATTAGGGAATTTCTTTAATTAATTAAGTTGTTTCTTTTATTCTTTTAAGTTAGATTCCAAAAAGGGTTCCCTTATTCTTTTTGGAAGTAGGAATTTTATTCTTTTCCTTATTTTTAGTTTACAAATTCGGCTGCCACTTGTTAAGGGTAAAACCGAATTTCCTTTTCCTTTTCTTACCATTCTCCTACTTCTTTCAGGGTTTGGTATTGTAATAGAAATTAAACTCTTGGTTAATTTCCAATTCTAATTCTTTCCTTCTTCTATTTTTGGCTACCTCTCCTATAAATAGGGGCCGAATTCTTCAATAATATTCAGAGTATTCAGATCATAAAACTTAGTGTTTGAGTACCCTCCTTTTATTGCTTTATGTATTTGCATGTCGTAGTTTACATAATTGCATGAACTTAGCTAATTAGGTTACTTGCTCTACCTAATTACTCGCATGTTCAAAACTCCTATCTTACACTTGGTTCGAATCTAAAATAAAATTAACTTAGGTTAGCTTTATTTCTCTGTTTTCGAAAGTAAGTTAGAAGTGTTATACGAGCTCGCCGCTTAATCACAAGGTCCTTGGCAACAATATCTGCATGTGTACAACCGTCCACATCAATTGGTATCAGAGCTAAGGAGTGGTTTCGTGGCTGGAGGAGGTCAAAGACCGAATCTTTTATCAGGTGTTTTCTTTTCCTTATCTTAAATTTCTTGGATTAGAACTCATCTTCTTGGGGGGAAAATATTTTTCTTCAAGCTTTCGAATTTGCGATTTTTGGTACTGTTTCCTATCTTTTAAAAATTGCAAATTTCTTTAAAAATTTGGATACCCTTGCTGTAATTTCAGAATTTAAAATCGGGCCTTAAATTTCAAACTAGGGTTCGGGTTTTTCGTGACACTAGGGTTTCGGATTTTCCGTCGCTAATTCTCGCGACACTAGGGTTTCGGGTTTAAGTGCTGGGCTTTTTGCGACATTATTCTACCCTTTTTGGTGCTGTTTTGTTGAAAATTGTGAGTTTTGCGGTTGATGTTAAGCAGCTCACTTGTTTGCGCATTGTAAAATTGCATGCTCTAGTTTGGGATACCTTCTTTTGAATTCTTGAAAATATAGTGAATTTTTGATTTCATATCCTTGTGCTGCTAAGATTATCCCTAGGATTAAGTTAGTAAATCGAAAATTGCTTTTGCTAGCCCTAGGGTTTTCGCTTCATTGAAATCGCATGTTGTTTAGTTCGGCCAACTTGGGGGTTTGAGTTAATTTCGCAATTTAGTACTGTTTGCATATTGGGAGAATTAAGAATTTGTGGGGATTGGTTTCTTGATTACCTATTGGGTGGGTGATCTCTTCTTTGGGTAGTTTTAGGACTTTCCTGAAGTTGTTTCAACTCTGCTTATTTTTCTTTGCTTCTATTCAATTTTGAATTGCCCTGCTTTCAATTGCCTAGTTATCTTTTCGTGCGACCTGAACGTTTACTCTTACATTATAATTTTGATTTTGTCATCGTGTACACTCATCTTTTCTAAAATTTGAGGGCTTAACCCCGAAATTTCCTGCTGTGTACTTCATATCTGAATTATATTATAAACTATCGTTTGCGAAAAGATTTTCCAAAATAGAACCAAGTGTCTATTTTTGCGAAAATTTTGCTTCTTTCTTAAGTGTCATTGCTTTTGTGTGAATTGCTGCTTGCCGGATACATTTATCAATACCGGGAGGTAGAGCGGTAAAAGGCTTGAGTGAACATATTATACAGGGCGCCACCCTAGAGCGAAACACGGGGTTTTGTGTGTAGCTGTTAGGTGGGAAACACTTGGGGGAATAAGGGGGGGTCAGGTTATTTCTCACTTTTCCTTATTCTTAGCAGACAGGTTTTCGCTTTATTTATCCAATGTCAGGTGGAGGTGCTCCTAACCCTTTGGGTAACGAGCAAATACTGACTGTGATTGCGCAACTCTCCGCGCGATTCGCTACACTCACGGAGGAAGTCGCCGAACTCAGGACTGAACGGGAGCAACGCCGTACAGACTCAGACGACGATGTGGCCGCACCTGGCACCAACGCCGCAGACCAGCCTTTCGCAGGCCTCAGTCAGTGCAAGACAACCGTTCCGCCCTTTGCCGGAGGCACGAATCCAAAGGACTATCTCGACTGGGAGATGAAGATGGAGCGCATTTTTGAACTTCATGCGATCCCGGAACACAAGAAAGTCCAACTTGCACTGGTCCATTTCACAGACTATGCCCTAATCTGGTGGAATCAACAAATGGATCAACGCAGAAACACGCGTCCCATGCGGGCCCGTGCTCCGCCACTCTCGTGGTTTGATTTGACTACATCTATGCGTAGAACTTTTGTACCGGATTACTATTTTAGAGAATTGTATAGAAAGTTACATACTCTTGTACAGGGTTCTATGTCTGTAGATGAATATTATAGAAAGTTAGAGATGGCAAAAATTAGGGCTAATGTACAAGAAGATGAGCCCGCATCTATGGCTCGTTTTCTTAACGGTTTAAACAGGGGTATTGCTTTAGCTGTTGAATTGCAAAATGCTACGACGCTGACAGACATGCTGCACAAGGCTCGGGTTATGGAGGAGTATCTGAAGTCCGTTCCACCAGTCCGGACACCTACCAGCGCCCCACCAGCCTGGCGCAAGAATCCGACCTACTCGCCACCAGCAAGGAGGCCGATCCAGTCAGAGAGAAAAGCCATAGTCCCTATTGCCGCCACCCCTTCTTCATCACAGTCCAGGACGCCATCAACTCCCAGACAGGCCATCAGCAACGTAACTTGCCACAAGTGCTCAGGCCGTGGACACTACATGCGTGACTGTCCCAACATCCGGAAGGTCTTATTGGGGCAAGATGGTGAGTACATCTCAGAGGATGATGAAGAAGACCCAACCGTTGATCTTTCACAGGAGTTAACTGACAGCACTCCGTCTGCACCAGTGGAGCAATTCGAGTTCCTTGAAGAAGATCCATCTCAGAACTTGGTTACTCGCACTCTGACTACAGCTGCTGTCCCAGACACATCCCAACGGACAAACATCTTTCACGCCAGGTCTAAGGTAAATGGGAAGTTGTGTGTTTTGATAATTGATGGAGGAAGTTGCACTAATGTTGCTAGTGAGTATATGGTTGACAAGTTGAAGCTTCCTGTTATCAATCATCCACGTCCTTATCGGCTACAATGGCTCGATAGCTCAGACGGCTACAGAGTCACCAAGTAGGTAAGCGTACCATACGCTATCGATAAGTTCGAATCCACTGTTTTATGTGATGTTCTGCCAATGGAGGCTTGTCACATTCTACTCGGACGACCATGGCTCTTTGACCTGAAGGCAACACATGATGGGGTCGCCAACACTCACTCGGTCTGCCAGGAGGGCAAGATCCATACGTTCCTACCAATGCCGCCGACTGAAGTGCAATCCGAAACAGTTCGTATGAAGAAGTCCATCGCACACTGGGAAGCTGAAAGGCGCCAAGCGAAGGGTAAGGGGAAAGAACTTGTAAATGGTAGTAAGGTGAACTCTGATAAGCCTGATCAGGACAAAGTTAGAAATAGTTGTTTTGCAACAAAAGGAGAGATAGGTCAAGTGTTAGATAGCAATGATGATGTACTGGTTTTAGTCTGTAAAGATAACTGTGCTAACCCTGACAATATCCCTCGGGATATCCCTACAGAAGTCGAATCTTTGTTGCAGGAATTCAAGGATGTTTTTCCAGAAGAGTTGCCGTAGGGTCTGCCGCCACTTCGAGGAATTGAACATCAGATTGACTTCATCCCTGGAGCGCCTATCCCAAATTGGCCTGCTTACAAAGCAAATCCGAAGGAAACAAAGGAGCTGCAGAAGCAAATCGAAAAGCTATTGGCGCATGGTCAGGTAAAGGAATCTCTAAGTCCTTGTACTGTACCTATCATTCTAGTCCCTAAGAAAGACAGTACTTGGAGAATGTGTATGGATTGTAGAGCTATAAATAAGGTAACAATCAAGTATAGGCATCCTATCCCTAGGCTTGATGACATGTTAGAAGATTTGCATAGTTCCACAATTTATACAAAAATAGATCTTACACAGGGCTATCATCAAATTTGCATGAGGGAAGGGGATGAATGGAAAACTGTTTTTAAGACTAAATTTGGTTTATATGAGTGGTTAATCATGCCCTTTGGTCTCACAAATGCACCTAGTACTTTCATGAGGTTAATGAATCATGTGCTTAGAAAGTTTATAGGTAAATTTGTTGTTGTGTATTTTGATGATATTCTGATCTATTCTAGAGATTATAAATCGCATGTTGAACATCTTTGTTTGGTTTTAATTGAATTGCGTGCTAATCAATTATATGCCAAGATGCAAAAATGTACTTTTTGTGTTTCGAAGGTTGTTTTTCTTGGTTTTGTAGTCTCTGCAGAAGGTGTCAAAGTTGATGATGCCAAGGTGAAGGCCATTAGGGATTGGCCGCAGCCAACTTCGGCCGCACAGGTTCGGTCATTCCATGGATTGGCTGGATTCTACAGACGGTTTGTGAAGGATTTTTCCACTAAAGCCACGCCTCTTAATGAATTGTGTAAAAAGAATGTTCCATTTGTATGGGGGCAGGCTCAGGAACAAGCCTTTACTGTTTTAAAGCATGATCTCACTCATGCACCTGTTTTAGCATTACTTGATTTTGATAAAGTGTTTGAACTAATGTGTGATGCATCAGGTGTTGGAATTGGCGCAGTTTTAATGCAGGAAAGAAAGCCTATCGCCTTTTTCAGTGAGAAGCTTAAAGGAGCTGCTTTGAATTATCCTACATATGATAAGGAGCTCTATGCTGTTGTCCGTGCCTTTGAGACTTGGTCGCATTATTTGATGTCTAAAGAATTTGTTGTTCATAGTGATCATGAGTCTCTTAAGCATTTAAAAGGACAAAATAAATTGAATAGACGTCATGCTAAATGGGTTAACTTTATTGAGTTTTTTCCTTACATTATTAAGTATAAGAAAGGTAAAGATAATTTAGTTGCTGACGCTCTATCTCGCAGGTATGAAATTCTGACAATTTTAGATCATACTTTGTTAGGATTCGCATATCTCAAGGGTTTATATGCTTCTCATGTTGATTTTGCTGATTTGTATAAAGCATGTGAATCTGGTGCATTCCAAAAGTACTATAGACAAGATGATTTTCTGTTTAGGGAAAATAGGTTATGCATCCCTCGTAGTTTCACTAGGGAATTACTGGTTCGTGAAGCTCATAGTGGGGGTCTTATGGGTCATTTTGGTGTGCATAAAACACTTGAATTGTTGCATGAACACTTTTATTGGCCACATATGCGAAAAGATGTACAGAATGTTTGCACACGATGCATTAATTGTTTGCAAGCTAAATCTACTTCTAAACCCATGGACTTTACACGCCTTTATCTGTACCTTCTGTACCTTGGACTGACATTTCTATGGATTTTATTCTAGGGCTTCCGAGGACGCAGAAAGGTAATAATTCTTTATTTGTTGTTGTTGATCGATTTTCTAAGATGGCGCATTTCATTCCTTGCAGGAAATCAGATGATACCAGACATGTAGCTGAGTTGTTCTTTCAGGGAATAGTTCGGTTGCATGGGATACCGCGCACAATTGTGTCAGATAGCGACGTCAAATTTCTGAGTTATTTTTGGAAGACTTTGTGGTCCCGCCTCAGCAGAAAACTGTTGTTTTCGACTACAAGTCATCCACAAACGGATGGTCAGACGAAAGTCACCAACCGAACCGTTGGCAACCTACTCAGGGCGTTAATTCAGAAAAACCTCAAGCGTTGGGAAGACATCTTGCCGGTTGCAGAGTTTGCATACAACCAAACCAAGCACTCCTCCACAAGGTTCTGTCCATTTGAAGTTGCCTACGGCTTTACTCCTTTAACGGTGATGGATCTCATTCCTTTACCGCCCAAGGAACAAGTTAATCCAGACGGTGCAAAGAAAGCTAAAGCAGTGCAACGCATACATGCTAAAGTTCGAGCTAATCTGGAGAAGACGTATGCCAAAGCCGCCGCCAATGCAAACCAACGGCGCAAGGCTGTGGACTTCGAACCAGGTGATTGGGTTTGGGTTCACATGAGGAAGGAACGATTCCCTGCTGCAAGAAGGACCAAACTCCATCCAAGGGGCGATGGACCTTTTCAGATCGTTTCCAAGATTGGGCCTAACGCCTACAAACTCGACTTACCAGGTGAGTATGGTGTTAGTTCTTCCTTTAATGTTGCTGACTTGTCTCCTTTTGTTCATGAACAGGGTTCTGATTTGAGGACAAATCCTTTTCAACCGGGAGGGGATGATGAGGGCATCCCAAGTCAAGAAACAAGTCAAAGTCAACAAGCAAGTGATTCCGGAGAAGCTGAGGAGGAGGTTCGAGTTCTACATCGAGGCCCGACAATGCTTCAGGATCCAAGCCCATATCAGAGGGATCCACTTGTAGACATCACTGGGCCCATGACCAGAAGCAGAGCGAAGAAGGTTCGAGATGCACTCAACAACCTTGTTCAAGCTTGCCATCGGGATGCTCAGCTGATTGTAGAAGCCCACGCCTTGGAGCAAAATGAAGGAAATGTGCAACTTGCAACTCTACTAGCCATCTTTGAAGAAGATGCGCAAATCACCAAGTCCTAATGAAGAAGAAGGCTGTTTCTTGAAGTCTTGAAGATGCCGGAAGGTTCTTGGGCTTTAAAGAAACAATTCATGAAGTTCCCTACTATTTGGGCCGACCCAAACTCATGGAGGACCAGCCCACAAGTTTCGGCCAGCCCAAGAAAGCAAGAGGAAGCCGCACGGCAGCCCACAAAGCAAACCAACGGCTAGTTACTTAATTAGGGAATTTCTTTAATTAATTAAGTTGTTTCTTTTATTCTTTTAAGTTAGTTTCCAAAAAGGGTTCCCTTATTCTTTTTGGAAGTAGGAATTTTATTCTTTTCCTTATTTTTAGTTTACAAATTCGGCTGCCACTTGTTAAGGGTAAAACCGAATTTCCTTTTCCTTTTCTTACCATTCTCCTACTTCTTTCAGGGTTTGGTATTGTAACAGAAATTAACCTCTTGGTTAATTTCCAATTCTAATTCTTTCCTTTTTCTATTTTCGGCTATCTCTCCTATAAATAGGGGCCGAATTCTTCAATAATATTCAGAGTATTCAGATCATAAAACTTAGTATTTGAGTACCCTCCTTTTATTGCTTTATGTATTTGCATGTCGTAGTTTACATAATTGCATGAACTTAGCTAATTAGGTTACTTGCTCTACCTAATTACTCGCATGTTCAAAACTCCTATCTTACACTTGGTTCGAATCTAAAATAAAATTAACTTAGGTTAGCTTTATTTCTCTGTTTTCGAAAGTAAGTTAGAAGTGTTATACGAGCTCGTCGCTTAATCACAAGGTCCTTGGCAACATTATCCGCATGTGTACAACCGTTCACATCAACAGTTAATTCCAAACTCTGACAACGCTCGCACTTTCCTCACTTCTTGAGCAACAATTTCAAGCAGCTGATAAAGCATTGACAGGTACACTTATGGCAGCCTTGACCACAAAACAATATGACGGGGTAAGTGGCATACGTGAACACATCATGGAAATGAATAACTTGGCTGAACAACTCAAATCAATGAATATGGCAATTTCTGAGTCCTTTTTGGTGCAATTCATTATCAACTCGCTTCCTCAACAATATGGTCCATTTAAGATCACTTACAATACTCAAAGAGATAAGTGGACTATAAATGAACTTATCTCTATGTGTGTCCAAGAGGAAGCGAGATTGAAAAAAGAAGAATTGCAAACTGTCCATCTAGTATCACATGGTCATAACGTTCGTGGACCAAGAAAGCCCAAAGGTAAAGGCAACAGAACACCAAATAAAGGGGCTCCTAGCCATAATGGTTTTGGTGGCACTTTCCATTGCAAGAAGAAGGGACATAAGCAAGTAGAATGTCGTAAGAGACAAGCATGGTTTCAAAAGAAAGGTAATCCCCTTTCCTTTGTTTGTCTTGAGACCAATTTAGTTGATATTCCTTCTAATACTTTGTGGCTTGATTGTGGTTCTACCATTCATATTTCTAATAACATGCAGGGATTCCTTACAACCCGCCAACCACTGATAAGGGAAAAGAAAATCTTAATGGGGAACAAAACGGAAGCAAAAGTTGAAGCTATTGGCACCTATAGACTAGTCTTAAAATCTGGCCCATGCCTAGATTTACTTGACACCTTTTATGTTCCTGCTTTTTCTAGAAACTTAATTTCTCTATCTTGTCTTGATTTAGATGGTTATTTCTTTCAACTTGGTGATCAGTGTTTCAATTTAACAAAAAATAAAGTTTTTATTGGTGGTGGTACTTTAATTGATGGGTTGTATAAGATAGATCTTGATCCTAAATTTTTTGAATCCCTTATTTCTCTACATATGAATATGAATGTTAGCCACAAACGCAGTCATGATTCTGAAACTTCATCACTGTTGTGGCACAAACGCTTGGGTCATATATCAAAGGAACGACTTGAGCGGCTAGTCAAAGATGGAGTCTTGCCAACTCTTGACTTTATGGATCTTGGTACATGTATAGATTGCATTAAGGGCAAGCAAACTAAGGGTACTAAGAAAAATGCCACTAAAAGTTCTGGACTGCTTGAAGTGATACATACAGATATTTGTGGACCATTTCCTTCTTCTATAAGCAATGAAAAATATTTCATCACCTTTATTGATGACTTCTCACGTTATGGATATGTCTATCTAATTAAGGAAAAATCCGATGCCTTGACCATGTTCAAAGTGTTCAAGGCGGAGGTAGAAAATCAATTGGATAGAAAAATTAAAGTTGTGAGGTCAGATAGAGGTGGTGAATATTATGGAAAATATGATGAAACTGGTCGCAATTTGGGACCTTTTGCTAGATTTCTTCAAGAAAATGGAATTATTGCTCAATACACAATGCCAGGAATGCCTCAACAGAATGGTGTGGCTGAATGGCGTAATCGAACCTTATTGAATATGGTTCGAAGTATGATTAGTGACAGCACTCTTCCTAAATTTTTGTGGGGAGAAGCTATCTGGACATCAATGTATATTTTAAACCGAGTTCCTACCAAAGCTGTGGCTAAAACCCCTTATGAATTATGGGTTGGTAGAAAACCAAGTTTAAACCATATACGTGATTGGGGATATCCTGCTGAAGCAAGACTTTACAATCCACATGAAAGGAAGCTTGATCCAAGAACAATTAGTTGTTTCTTTATTGGATATCCAGTAAGATCAAAAGGATATCGGTTTTACTATCCTAATCCTTACAACAGAATTATGGAAACAAATAACGCTAGATTTCTTCAGAATGAGAATTTTAGTGGGAGTCATGAGAAAAGGAAGGTGGATTTAATCTCACAGTCACAAGAATCAACTCACGTTGATTCTCAGGATGTTCATGACCTGACCACTCTCATTGATACACGCAATAATGGTCTGAATGTTGTACGAAGGTCAAAAAGACCAAAAACAAGTACAATTTCAGATGATTATATTGTGTACTTGCAAGAAAGTAGCAATACTGGCATTATGGATGACCCATTTACATTCTCACAGGCCATGAAAAGTGATGAATCCAATAAATGGATGGATGCCATGAAAGATGAAATAGCATCTATGAAAAGCAATCAAGTTTGGGATTTGGTTGATTTACCTGAGGGGTCTAAACCCATTCAATGCAAATGGGTTTACAAAACTAAACGAGACTCCAATGGCAACATTGACCGTTATGAGGCCCGACTAGTAGCTAAAGGATTCACTCAAAAGGAAGGTATCGATTACAATGAGATTTTCTCACCTGTATCAAAGAAAGATTCCTTCCGAATAATCATGGCTTTGGTGGCTCATTATGACTTGGAGTTACACCAAATGGATGTAAAAACAGCATTCCTGAATGGAGATCTTGAAGAACAAATCATATGATTCAGCCCGAATTTTTTAAGGAAGAAGGAAAGGAGCAATTGGTATGCAAACTGAACAGATCAATTTATGGACTCAAACAGGCCTCACGACAATGGTATATCAAGTTTCATAATACCATAAAGACCTTTGGATTTCAAGAAAATAAACTTGATGATTGTGTATATCTAAAGGTCAGTGGGAGCCGATTCATATTTTTGATCTTGTATGTTGATGACATATTGCTTGCCACATATGATTTGGGTTTGTTGCATGACACTAAAGGATTTCTTTCTATGAACTTTGAAATGAAAGATATGAATGATGCATCTTTCATTCTTGGCATTGTGATTCACAGAGATAGATTCAAGAAAACTCTTGGTTTATCTCAAAAGAATTACATCAACAAGGTTCTTGAAAGATTTCAAATGCAAGATTGTGCAACCACTCTATGTCCTATTGTGAAAGGAGACAGAGCTGGTCAAAACAGATGTCCTCAGAATGAAATTGAGAGACGTCAAATGGATAATGTACCTTATGCATCAGCTGTTGGAAGTTTGATATATGCTCAAACATGCATGAGACCTGATATCAGCTTTGCATTCGGGATGCTTGGCAGAGTCCAAAGTAATCCAGGAATCGATCACTAGAAAGCAGCTAAGAAGGTGATGCGATACCCCCAAGGCACCAAAGATTTGATGCTCACTTATAAGCAAAGTGAAAAACTTGAAATCATCGGATACTCAGATTCCAATTTCATGGGTTGTGAGCAAACGATGAAGTCAACTACTGGATATATTTTTATGCTCGCTGGGGGTGTTGTATCATGGAGAAGCATTAAGCAATCAATCACTGCTTCTTCAACTATGGAAGCTGAATTTGTTGCATGCCATGAAGTGACGTCTCAGGCTATTTGGTTGAGAAATTTCATCGATAGACTTAAAATTATGGAGTCCATCTCTAAACCAATAGCCATGTATTATGATAATTCCGCTGCTATCTTCTTCTCCAAGAACAACAAGTGCTCAAGCAAGTCAAAGCACATTGAATTGAAATACCATGTTGTTCGAGAGAGAATTCAAGAACAAAAAGTGTCCATAGAGCATATACTGACTGATTTGATGCTTGCAGACCCATTCATAAAAGCATTGGTGCCAAAGAAATTTGTGGAACATGTTAGTTCCATGGGTCTTATTAATTTTGATTGAATTGCTTGTTTATGGTAGGGACACATAAGGATATATTAGATTCCTGTTTTGTGCACATTATTGTTACAGGATTTAATATTTGGACCACATATGAACATTTTTCGTTGATAGTTCATTTTCCTCATTAAGTTTATCTACATTTAGTTATTAAAATTGTGATACTTGGAAGGGAGTGTGACTATTAAGACATATAACCGCCATGATCCATTTTAGTAACGATGTAGGATAAATATACAATTATTGTGGCCACATTACTGAAACTCATCCATTTACGTGGTCATTTGTCCAAGTGGGAGAATGTTAAAATATTACGGTAACTATAAAGGTGGACTTCATGACCACGATCAGTTACCTATCCTTCCTTATAAGCCATCCCACTAATTGAGACAATTATGGCATCTAATTGATCGACCATGATATTGGATGATTATGATTGATTGAGGAAAATCAGGGAGAATTATAAGTTGATTATAATTTATTACAATTGACCTCTGATTGGGTAGGTCACAATTATATATACGTATCTCCCCGGTCCCTCTCTCCACTCAACCAACAAACGTAGTATGCACCCATCAGCATACACGCGACTATAGTGAGAGAGAGTTTGGAGAGGGAAGACCGGAGACTTCGTGTGTGACTCTGTCAACACTCCGACAACATCAATGGCTCAAGGTAATATTGTACTTCGTATTTACAAATCATAGCCAAAGATCCACTCATGAATTCTAACATTGCTACGAAGCGGTAAAGCGCAAATATGTTCCGTGCCCAAGCGACTAGGACAATACTCCACACCATGATTACAAGTCCAATCTCACTTGTCGCACTTAGATGCCCTCTCACTGATCTCGGTGCTACTGTAACAAGTGATATAGCATAAGCTACAGCAATTCCTGTGACCGATGCCCACATGAGGCATAACAAAACAAAGAAGTAAGCACGTTTATGGATGCCCGCCCCTCAAATCAGCAGCAGAATTGTGCTCAACGACGATACAAGGGCTGTTGTGTTAGCCCAAATCAGCTGCTGATAGTATTCTGGATGGGTTTGTGCCATCACACTTTCTCCTGCTGATGTGGACAGTTGTACACATGCGGATGAAAGTTACCCGGAAAGTGTGATTAAGTAGCGTAGCTCATATAAGCTCTAACTTACCCGAAAATAAGAGAACCAAAAATAAACTAACCTAAGCTAATTTATTTTAAGAATTCGAACCAAGTGTAAGAAGAGTTGAAACATGCGAATAATTAGGTAGAGCAATTAACCTAATTAGCTAAGTTTCATGCAATATGTAAACTACAACATGCAAAATACATAAAGCAATAAAGGAAGAGTACTCAAAACTAATAGTTTTATGATCTGAATACTTGTTTTATTAATGAGGTGCGGCTGCCTATTTATAAGCAAGAAACAGCCGAAAATATCACCTAAAAGAAGTAGGAAAAAGAAGTAGAATTGGAAACCAATCAAGAGATTGATTTCCTTTACAATACCAAACCCTGAAAGAAGTGGGTAATGGTAAAAGAAAAGGAAAGGAAATTTCGGTCACCCCTTTTAGTTTAGTGGCAGCCGAATTTACAACTTAAAAACAATAAGGAAAAGGAATTAAAATCCTACTCCAAAAAGGAGATCAAGAAGGAACCCTTTTTGGAAACTAATTAAACTAAGGGCAAAATAGGGAACATGCACAAACCCTTATTTTCCCCCAAACCCTAACCCTTAATTTCCAACCCTAATGGACTAGGCTTGGCCGTGTGGGCTTTTGTTGGGCTGGCCGACTTTGTGGAATGGACTCCATGAGTTGGGTCGGCCCAATGTTGATGTCGCATTATGGAATGATGTAGGGAGCTTCTGGAATCTTCTGGAACCTCCCGGAATCATTTCGAAATCAAGATTTTCAAGATTATCAAGATTCTTCAAGATTCTGCAAAATATGAAATTCAAGAATTTTAAGAAAAACCAAGAACTTCAAGAAATGTTTCTTTAAAGTCCAAGAACCTTCCGGCGTCTTCAAGAACTTCAAGAAACAGCCTTCTTCTTCATTGTGGATTGGGGAATTGCGCCTCTTCTTCAAGAATTGTAAGGAGAGTTGCAATTTGAACCTTTCCGTCTTTGTTCTCCAAGGCGTTGGCTTCTACGATCAATTGAGCGTCCTGTTGGCAGGCTTGTACAAGGTTGTTGAGTGTCACTTGAACCTTCTTTGCTCTGCTTCTGGTCATTGGCCCAATGATGTCTACAAGTGGATCCCTTTGATATGGACTTGGATCCTGAAGCATTGTTGGACCTCGGTGTAGAACCCGAACCTCCTCAGCTTCTCTGGACTCACTTGCTTGTGGACTTGTTGCTGGACTTAGGATGCCCTCATCACCTGCTCTATGTGGATTCGGACCGTCTGATAAGTTATCTTGCCAAACACCGCCTGGAGGGCTTATCATAGCTTGAAATGCCATAGTTGCAATGAGAGAGGCCACAACCATGATCGCATCGCGACGCCTTACGGACCACTGTTCCCAGTTTGCTTTTCCTGAGTGGAGATGGCATCTTTGCCGGCCAATGCTTTAGTCTCGATAAGAGAATGGACAATTTCCTGGTCAATTTTGCTCTGCTTACTCAGGAATGCACGTAACGATGGTTCACTGATGACATGGAATTTCTCGAACTCTTCAATATAAATTCTAGCCTGCTGCAGCAAAAGGTCCAACGCGGTTTTCCCATTTGCGTTTTTTATGTTGACATTTTTGGCTATGTTTTTTATCAAGAAAATCATTATCTGCCTCCTTCTCTGCATTTCGCAAAAGTCACAGCTTCGTTAGATAACAATGATACTTTTTCTAAATCAACAATCCTTTTACTTTACTTAATTATACAAACAAATTAGAAGTAGATAGTGGAGAACCTGATTTTGGTTATAGTAAATGGCCAGATGTAGTTTGGTCATTCCATCTTCATTGGTGGCGCTTACAAACTCTGGATCAATGAAAATCTGGAGCAGAAACTTCAAGGCCTCCAGCTGATTATGCCGGACGCACAAATGCAAAGTGGACCCTTTCCGGTCTGCCTTCTCCAGAGCTGCTTGAATGAGAACATCATCATCATAATCATTTAACAATTCCAAGATGTTCAATTGGCCATGGATTGCAGCCAGATGCAAAGGTTTCTGCCATCTCGATCCCGAGCCAAAAACATAGGATGAGAACAAACGGCATTAAGTTGCAAAAATTTTCGCACAAATCCTTCATTGCCCAGCATTGCAGCAACGGGGAGAGCATTCTTCTCCCCACAATTCATATATGTCCGAACAAGAAGATATGGATCTTCTTCAAGTAACTGAGAAAAAGCGGCAGCAATATCGCCTTTGACTGCTGCATCATTGAGTTATGAAATCAAGTCAAAGAAACAAAGCTTGTTGTTATTTTAGCTGTAAGAAGATCTGAAAGTTGTTCGAAGATCGAAACATACTCAGATCACCACTCTACATTTCACATTAGATTAGACAAGGGGTGCCTTTGACTTGCCGCAATGAAAGTCAATGATTACCATTGCCCGCAGGTCGTGAGCACTTTTTTTGATGGGGTAAAGAAAGTGGTATCCAACGTTGTCCTGCGGAAAGCATACGGTCTTTTGGGTCTAAGCCAAGTTTGAATTTGGCTCTCTATTAATATTGACTTCCAAAATGTTAGATTAATCCATGTAGGAACTTCGGCGTTGACTTCTAAAAGTTTGAACTTGGCTCTCTATTTTAATCTTTCAACCTTCTTCTTTTGTAATATTTTTTAATTTTTTAAGTTTAATTTTATTTTTAAAAGATTAAAATTATGGTAATTACAAGTGTAACATATGACACGCAAGTCCGATTTCCTTATTTGGTTGGGAGACTTGACAGTCGCGCCTTGCGAAATGAAAAAAAAAAGTTTTCCTCTCCCATCCCACTAAACGAGTACACTTTGAAAAATATATAATTTATTTTGGGTTGTGAGGTATAACACGTAAAATAACTAATTTGACACCACATTCTCCAATTATATACATACTTTACAGTAATGGTTAATTGTGTATTACACATTGTTATATTAGTAAATGTATGTAATATTAAAAAAAGTTAAAAGTGAACTTTCTAAATGAGTACAAAAAAGTTTTGAAAGTGAATTTTTGAGTGGGATGAAGGGAGTACTTGAAAAAGAAAATAATATAATAACGTAATGAAGAATAGATGATTTTCGACTCCAAATTGTCCTTTTGAACAATTACAGAACGTCTACAATTAACAGTTACAAAAGATGATGCTAAGGCTCTGTTTGTTTTGTAACTCAAATACAAAATTTCTTTTTTTGGAGAGAAATTTTTTTAGAGGGAATTATTTTTATGATAAATTGTGCAAAAAAAGAGGTAATGATGATGTTACTTTTAAAATAATGCGAGTAGAAAATTTAAAATTTGAATTTTAAAAAAAATGAGAGTGTTTGTTTATAAAGGGTTTTCCCAGAAAATGTGAAGAATTTCTCAAAAAAGTATCAAAACAAATGGAGCCTAAGTCCCCGAATTTGGAAATGTGTGGGCGATTTTTTTTTTTTTTTTTTACCAAAGTTAAACATTGCAAGTGACCACCGATGTCATTTTCCCTTTATTTAATAAATAAATAAATATAAAAAATTTAGACTCGATCAATTATGCCAGTCTTCAAAGGGATGGCTGTTTCAGTGCAAACTACGAGCATTTGTTAGCCTCCATCTCTGAATTGATATGAAGCTGCTGCATTTCATTCCTGAAATACAATGCTTCAAAGGAGTCAAATAAAGCTTGTAGGAACCCAACTGAAAGTCCCTATTTCCATTTCCACCCTCCCTGCCTTTTTTAATTTTATTTTATAGAAGTGGGATTGGTTACCCGTTTTATTAATTGCGAAAACATAAAGAACTAAAAGCAAGGTTCACATTCTGTAGCCCCGATTATTCAGCTTTCGATAGTCTACTTTGGGTTGCTTCTGAAGGTGATAATCAATGTAAGTCTTAAGCTTCTTGGTTCCTCTAATATATATAAGGCTCTACTACGTCCTCCTCTTCGCCATCGTCATCCGTTTTCCAGGGGCCATATTCACAACCCCTCTCGTCATCGTGGTTGCCATCACTAAGGGCATACGGCTCTGGTAGGTGTAGCACTGGCAATGTAATGGGAATACGTGGCTTACCGGTATATAAGCAATCAGCTCTGCATCTATAGGCCTTCTATGTGCTTCAATCGGAGTGAGAATCCTCTTCAGCACCTTGACTTTTGGAAGTGGCAGGGACTTGTGTTCTTTTTCAGGATTCTGTTGTGCTGATTGAACTGGTCCTTGGAGTATATCGGACCACAAAGGCGTGGTAGATGCATTAGTAGCAACATATGCGACTATTCCAAGGGTTGGGCTAGATTTTGAGCTGATGTCTTGAGTAGGAGTTAAGTGTACATTTTGTCGAGCACTTTCCTGGCGCAAGGGCGTGCTGGTGTTGGCTTGTAATTCTAGGTGCTACTGCCTGGTTGCTGTTGGACTGGAGGCCTGCGCACAAGTGCTAGGTGAGCCGGCTATGGTCTGCACACAGATGGCTGGGCTGGAAGGTGCTGGCTGCGCACATGTTGCTGGGTCACTAGGCAGCATCTGCGCTCAAATAGCTAATGGGTGCGCGCATGCTGGGCTGGATGCAGCCTGCACACAGATAGCTTGCACGCAGCTAGATGAGGCAATTGGTCTAACAAAAACTGGACAGATAGAGGCCGCGCATTTTCAGAATTACGTGCACCGCTGGCTGGGATGCTATGCACAGGCTACGCACATGTTGTTGGGATATGCGCACAGATAGCAAGTGGATGCTCATCAATGGGGGTTTGTGCGCAGATGGCTATGACTGCAGGCCTTGGTGGGTCTTCTATAAAAAATCTCTTTAACATCACTTTCTGCACCCAAAACCATGGAAGTTCTTGCTGCAGGGATTTCTACAAAAAGATTATCTTGGCCCAGAAGTTTAGTTTTCCCCTTATCTGTTGGAGGCGGCGGCAACGGCGATGGTGGATTTGGATTGCCCGGAGGCTTCCTTTTCCATTGATGCTTTGAAGGTGGTGGATCTCCTTTGCAACAATCTAATTAATGGTGTCCAACCTTAAAACAGCCAACACAATATTGCGGCATCTTTTCGAAATCCAAAATTGGGAGGAAACCTCTCCCCCAAGTCTCCAAATATGCCGAATCCAGGAGGGGTTTGAGGAGATCGCCCTTAGTACAAACCCTCGGAACTGATGGCCGGGATATGTGGGAGAAGCGAAATCAACCTTGAGGGCCCGCCCAAACATGTTTCCTATCGACATCAAAGACAATTCATCATACAGTTGAAAAGGCAATTGACCGGAACTATGAAGGATTCCGCCTTTGGGTTAAAATCCGGTGTCCACTTCGTGATTCGCATTGCATAAGATCTAAAGTTCCACACTCCCTTCAGGAAGCAGCGATTATAATTTGCATCATGCTTAAACCGAATTAGGACTCTTCGTGGATCAATTAAATTGATTTGAAAACCGCTCTTGAATCTTGTTGTTTAGAAATCAATTCGGATTGCTTCAATTGTCGGCTTGCCTCTGGATAAATTCCCGATCCGTGCTCTCTTGAGGGGCGCCTCCAACAGATCTCTTTCCTCCTCGGAGAAGATCAGAGCTAACTTCCCACAATGTTTGTCACTGGCTTTAAAGGAATATCAATAGGCTTAATGAGTGGTAGTACGGTGCTTGGACAGAATAGAAGCGTAGTTGGGCCGGCCACCCTTCATCAATGGAGGCGGCGGAAGGAGACGTACATGAAGCAGACATCTATTTGAGAGCGACGTCTATTAATTACCTGATGTTACTTTTCCAAATTGAATTTGCTTTTTAAAGGATTTGAACCCTTAACCAATTAAAAATAAATTTGTTGAGAGTGGGATTTAAACCCACCTAAATATTATAGAGCACTTAAATTTTCAGGCGATGGTTAATCATTATAATCGGCTCAAAACAAGGCTTTTGTCACTTTTTCTACCAAGTTTCACACAGCGTGACCGCGCACATTCTTTTTTTCTTTCTCAATAAATCTATCTAAATTGAAAGGAAGGAGGATGGATCCTGAACATAATAGGTTGTTGTGCCACTCCCATTAACAACTAACACAATCTCATGTCCGTTTGGACTAACACCCAAAACAAAAACGAACATGACTGACTAGAAGGCGGAGGATGGAATCTCAATCTTCCTCTTCTCCATAACCTTCAACTGATCATTGTCACACTTTAATTTCCAACTTCCACACTTCAATTTCCTCTCTCTTCTCCTCACACAATAGCACAACCGCTAAATTTGCTCCTTGGGTGAATAAATTTGACAGATCCTGATAACGGATAGGTTGTGGTAGTGATAACTTAGCAGTGTGATAAACTTCTCTCCCAACATCGGATGAGATTAGAAGCCTACTGTCTCCATGACAAGCCAACAGCCAATAGATTCTGCCATTGTGATAATGATTTTTACTTTCTTTCAAACTCATCAGTGGGTTCGCGGTATGCCGCGAAAGGTTGTCCCTAGAGTAAAAAACACTTTGGAGACCGGGTTTCCATGTCCATCACAATAATGCAAACTTTGTACTTTCCCATTGCGGGATCAAATTCGATGGCGTAACCGCTACCGAACGCTGTCGTCTCGGGGAGGTGCAAGATCTCAATAGTGGTGATGTTAAGAATCAGGGCTTGATTGTCATTGTCAATGTTTCTGTGCAGGCACTCCAAGCCGTTGACGAATATTGGAGAGGCCCGAAATCCCGGACCAAGATGTGTGATGAATCCGGAGAGGGAAAACGTCATCGTTAAATTTGAGTTGTATTGGGTCGGGCGCCCTTCGGCCTTCGTAATTGGTAGACCAAATCCTGAGGACATCGCTCCCAGAATGTATAACGGAGGCCAAATTACTGCCGCCTATTTGATTCTAGAAGCGGGGACAATGGAGTTCGGTGAGCTGAAGATCGGATAGCGTGAAGCAGCAACATTTGCAGAGCGATATGAATCTGAACAGGTATTTGGCGAGAAGTCTTGCCAAATGTGTACTGCAATTATTTAATGCGGAATGTGAATAGACGAGCGGCTGCGTCTTTCTGTCATGATACCTCTTGATGGAATATTGATCGATTGGTTATTGACTATAGATTAATATATACTGCAATGCAATCCTAGTAATTAAACTTCGAAATTATTATACGCAGTAACTGTTTTACTAAACGCAGTAACATTCCCCTGTAAAAAGACTAAAATACCTCTGGCATAAAAAATAAAAAATCAAAAAAAATTGTGAACTACTGTTAACCCGTGGGGGTGAACAGTACTGTTCACCCACGGGTGAACAGTAACCCGCGTGGAAAAAAATAATAATAATAATAAAAATAAGGAACAATTTCCTCTGGTTGCGTCTATAAATAGATGCAAGCAGAGGAAATGAATTACAAGTGAGCATAAGGAAACCCTAAATTAGCTAAATCGGATAAAACGGTTACTGCGAGTACGATCGACTAAAGGTTAGTGCCTCAATTTAATATTTGTTTCGGTACTGTTTTATTAGTGAGATTATTTGTTTGTTTGATTAATTTAGTTAGAGGCATACCGAAGTTTAGTTAGAGGTTATAATATGTCCGAATTTATTAGTATTTAACCCGAAAATATTAATTTTTTTCCCCAAATCTTCGTAGATCCGGCAGATTGTCGCCGGAATGGAATGAAATACCGGCGGTCGCCGGCGGAATTTCAAAGAAATACCGCCGGCGACCGGCGGAATTTTCTTAAGGAATACCGCTGGCGGTATTTTTTTGGGAAAATACCGCCGGCCTCAGGCGGTATTTTCCGACAAAATACCGCCGCCGGACGGCGGAATTTTCCGGCGAAAAAAACTGGCCGGCGGACAGCAGTATTTTTCGCAGGGCAGCAAGATTTATCCGGATGTTTTATGCCCGAACGGGGCGACTTTTGCGCCAATGCTTTAAAATTTCTGTAACTGTAAACGTGTTCTCGTTCTTTGTATGTTAGCAATTAATTTCGTATTGATACATGTGCGTTTATATGATTGCAGATGGCAGAAGCATTCAAGAAATTGAAATTGAAATTAACCAAAAGCAAAAGCAAAAAGGATGACAATATGCTATTGGTTGATAGAAGCACTGAGGCGACACAGTCCTCGTCTGAGGAAGTGGGTGGCCGAATACATCCCACTATATCCGAGCAGCAGAGTAAAGTGGCAGGAAGAGCGCATGGATCTTCTTGCTTATCAAATGCGACGAGGGAAAGTAACATTGATTACCGCAAAATTTCATTTGCTCCGCCATACATTGAAAATGCGGAAGAGGAAGCTAGGGAAAATGCGGAAAGATTTAAGATGGACATATCCCAGTCGCAGGGGTACATGGGAGGGAACTCGGGGCGGTTGGAGGATGAAAATGAAGGGGAAAATGCATCCAATCGACGGAGGAGCGAAAAAGGCAAAGAAGTAATAGGCTCCTCGCGTAGGTCAGTGTTAGGGGCTGGGTCCGGTTCTGGCTCCAGAGGGAATGCTGGGTGGAAGACTTACTGGCCTCTAGATGGTCCGATTGACGGTGGACCTTCAGATCCGGAGTTGTTACAGAGTTTTAAAGGTCATGTTGCCTACTACGTATGGCATCGACAGGTATCGTTTTTATGCTTTATTACATATTTCTTGATATGATTATTATTCATTTTTTATTTTGATTAATAAGTTGGGTTAGTAAAAGTGTTATGTTATTCATTCCATTACATAGGAACGTGGTGCATTGTTGTGCCATAATGGCTATAACAATCTGCAAAAGTGGGCTTTAGACGAAGGGGAAATAAAAACTCTAGTTGACCAGTCCGGGTTAGCACATTTGTGTTGGTCTATGCATCCAGAGCTAGACTCTGCACTCCTAAGTGCCTTTGTTGAGAGATGGCAGCTGGAAACTAATTCATTCCACATGCCATTCGGAGATGAGTATTAGTCTCCACGACGTTGCGTACATATTGCGGGTTCCGATTGGGGGATCGCCAATTGGGTGGAAAATTAAGCCGGCAGAGATGAAGGAACTGCTGTTAGAGACGTTGGGGATTCAGGAAGACCAGCTTGGGGATCGAGATTTTGCCACTGTCAAAATGTCCCTCCTCCGCGAGCAATGTCTCAGCGGACAAGTGGATGCCTCCAATTCTGCCGCAGGTTATTTGCTGTGGTTAGTTGGGAACACCCTGTTCGTGGATAAGAAAAAAACCCACGTCCTTGGGCACTTCTTGCCTTACCTCCAAGATGTAGAAAACCTAGGCGGACTTGCGTGGGGTGCAGCATGTTTGGCGAGCCTTTATTGCAACCTTGGTCGGGCCTCTAGATCGAACGGTGCCCAGTTAGGCGGGTGTCTGACTTTATTGCAGGTTTGTAAGAATCGTTTATAAATTATTTCAGTTCTTATACCTGGAGAATAAAATGACTAATTTGGTTTTCAATTTTTTTAATAGAGCTGGATATATGAATACTTTCCCGCGTTTAGTCCGGCAAAGCAGAGATCCTGGGATGCCATTGGCCAGCATCGGCTAAGTGGCACATCGGAACCGGAAGGAAGCGCAAGCCTAACTGGGATTTGTTGAAATACAGACGTGCCCTGGACGGAATGAAATCCGAAGAGGTAATATTTCTATGTCATTTAAATTTTCTTATGTTTATTATTATAATAGCTGACCTAGTCGATTATGCACTTACTATGTTTCACACGCACTAGGTCAATTGGCTTCCTTTTGGGCCGAATCCCGCAGGAGTGCACGCAATAACCTTGTATAGGGGTCTTATTCATTGCCCTGGGGTCACAGAGCCATACATGCCTGATCGGTTACTGCGGCAATTTGGATTCATTCAGTCGATCCCTCACACAATTTTACAGCAAAAGAGCTGTTACAGAGGCCCTGAAATAAAAAGGTACTCATGCGTGTTTGATACGAATCTTAAGATCCCAGAAATGTACCCAAAGAATAAGGTGTTAAAAGGGATGGGGAGGGCTCATTGGGCCGATCAGACGTGCCCTGAGTACCTCGAGTACTTCCTTCCGCGGACGCACGTTTGTGTTAGTCCCGACGACATGGAAGCGGATGAGCCACTGGACCCGAAATAGCTATCTGCGGTTGCGGTAAGAATTACAAATTTATGTTTTTTTCTGTTCATTAATTGTATAATTGCGTCAATCTTTTTACCATTCAGTCGATATTTATTCCAAACGCAGCGCTTGCAATATATAGCAAGTAAAATGTACTATGCTCATCCTCGAAACCGGGATACCATCCCAAGTGACGTGAGGGAGAGTGCTATAGAGGAGGTGGCTCGCCATTTGGAGGATTTGATGCCGGCACTGTAGTACATTTAGGCCGAGTCCCATCTGTTGTAATTATTATTTTTAATCTCTTTTTTAATGCAATGTCTAGGAAGATACTGCAATCGGGATGATGTATAGATATTTTATTTAAATTCAGTAATGATAAAATGTATTATACCAAAATTCTGAAAATGAGGATCTTATTTTTTGAACGTAAAATCAAAAATAAATTGATGTTAACGTTAAGCTGTTGAAATGAAAAAATATCATATACTAACACTCAGCAGTCGCTTTATTCCGGAATGCACCTAATTTTTCATCCAAATGAGATTTCCAAAGCTGCATTTGTTCTGAGGCCCGGCTACTCCACGTCGGATAGATTGGGGGTAGCAAGACCTCCCCTGTCGTTAACAAAGTAATGAAATGATTTTATCTTATTAACCCCATATTGATGAAACTACTCGGATCAGTAGAGACGACGGCCCCCCGCCACCGGAGCGGAAGGAAAGTATTACTCTGCTGGGCATATAATGTAACCACCCTCTGGTACTTCGTTGCGACAAGTATTCCCAGAAGATGAGAATCAAACCAGAAATCCTCTTCTGCCGGAACTACATACCAATCTAGCAGCCTGAATGTTAAATCGTAATCGACTGCCCCAAGAACGAATCGCCAAAAAGTAGCTTCATCCCGGAGTTCTTGATGCAGGTCTCTACGCACTTGGTGCCACTGCGCCTGATCTGCATCGTGTACGAAATAGGCAATTACCCTAAACCCACAATGTCCATCGGGCACAACATTAACGTGCCCGGTAATGTATTCGAACACGAACTGCTTCAGAAATACGGGAAGGTCGTAAGGCCACTCAGAAGCGTGGGGCCTCACAACCCTTCGTCTTCTCTGCCCGCCTGTAGATCGCCGACCTGCGAGTGTAAAGCATATTAAATTCAGTATGTGTATATGTATGTAACAACAATGACATATTAAAATTAAATACATATATTCGTATCTCGTTGTAGCGCATTCCTTTCGGCATGCTCGAACCCTGATAGATCTCGTTGGGTTGAATTGTGTCTGGGACGTCCCCTGTGTGGCCTACTAACCGGCTCAGCTACATCAACAGTTTTCGGATAAAGCGTCGAATGCACAACACCCATGACCCTGTATATCTCAGCGCTCGGACGGGACATGACATCCACAAACATTTCATGCAATCGCCCTTCAGCGGTTTGCCTCTCCTCCTGAGTTTCTGGAATATCAGTATCTCCCAAGTGCAGCGTCTTCCAGAAGGCGTCTACGTCGATAGGATCAATTGGTTGGTACGCGCGCACCAAATGTTGCATCTCACATGCACATGGCAGACCGCAACTTGTTCGGAGTTCGCAACCACAAAGCGCACCGTCGTCCCCGATAATGCCAACTCTTTTTGTATATTCGTCCTCCACCATTGTAATACCAGCGAACGACATTCTACCGTTCAAACGACTATACAGTAGGTAGTCGCTCTTCCGGTATGTTTTGCTGCGCGAAGCTTCCATTTTAGTCCGAATTTCATCGAGGTGCAACCCTATCATAATATGAATGTCGTGAAAAATACTTGGGAACGCCTTTCTATCCGTACCAATAGCCTTCTTCACCTGTGCATGAGCACTCTCAACCCTGAAAGACAATTGACATTAAAATTCTTCATAGAACATAAATCCTATATAAAACATCGCGTAATTATACAATGTACAAATCATAAATGAAATCAATAAATAACTTATATGTTCGTTGTGCGCCCTCTGTAATCCTTTATACTTTTTATCCAGCAAGACACAAACTTCTCATTGTGAGGATTCAACTATGTCTTCTTCAAGTAAGGAATAACATTTCTGAATCTGGATTTATTCCCATATTTGGTATCAATATAATCCACAGCTTCCGTGAACTGTTCATATGTCAGGGCTTTCACCACTTGCCCCCAACGATATAGAAAGGCATCCGTTGTAGTTTTGTCGTTCCCAGCTGACACTACATGTTTCTTGACATCCATTTCAATGTGTCTCCTACAAAGTAACTGTGTAGCATGTGGGAAAACTAGTTCCACAACATTCAGTAATGCGGTCTCTCGATCAGTCATGACCACGTGGGGGAATTTGTTTTCCTCGAATAAATTGCTAAATTGCGCCAATCCCCAGTAATAACTCGGAGTAATCTCATCTCTCAGGAAAATGAACGCGATATGAACATACTGAGCTATAGGTACATGAGCTACAATTTGCAGCAGAGGCATGTCATACCTGTTTGTCTTATACGTTGTATCCATAAACAAAACGTACGGAAACAGAACAAGTAGACGACGCGCCTTCTTGTGCGCAAAGAAGATGTGCCCCACTGCATTGCTTCCGTCATCGCCTGAGTACGCATAGAAGTATTCCTGATCATGCAGAAGTTTGACGAAATACTGCCTGTTAGTCATACCTCCTCTTGCATCCCTTTTACTTTTTGCTGATTCGTTGTAAACTTGTCTTATGTGGCTGACATTTTTCGGATCATCTGAGCACAATTGGGCTAATATATGTTTCGGTCTGATGTTAATACTGGACATTTCTGCAATCTTCTTCTTCTTCTCCGCTTCTGTTAAACGTGTCTGCGCTGAATGTCAATTTCGCACTTCTTCTAATTCATGATTGTGCGTACCGTTTCTGACCTCTAACGTCCAATTTCCCCCATCAATTTCTCGTCCCTTCATGTGAAATGGACAATTTGTTATCTTGCTGCTTGTTTTGCTCCGTCTGCTTCTCCCTTCCGGTATGGGTGCCTTCTCCCTAACTTTTCCTCATCTATCGCACCCTATCTCAACTCTACATTTTCTCCCTCTTGTTAGGAACAGTCCCAACATTTTTGAAGAGGAAATAATTTTTGCCGTCATATTATTTTCAGCTGCTCGTGCTTTAACCCATGCAATTATACCTTCCTTACTGATGAACTCTTCAGTCGTCTGAAATACTTCGGTGTGGTCAGCATAAATGTCATCACTCTCAACACGAAAATCCTTTTAACATAAAAAAATCTGGTTCAGCATACTTAAACACAAAAATTTCGATTCAACAAATACATTGCGCAATTATATTATTGGCTAGAGCAAAAGTTCTGCCACAATTATGATTAGTATAGGTTCGATGGATATTGCGACTGTCCCGGGGTTTTCGCCCGAAAAAATAGCCGGAAAAACGCCCACCCACCGGAAATACGGCCGGCTGCCGGATTTGGTGTTTTGGCCGGAAATACCGCCGCCGGCCGGCGATATTTCCGGCGAAAATACCGTCGGCCGCCAGCGATATTTCCGGCGAAAATACCGCTAGCCAGCAGCGGTATTTTCGCCGGAAATACCACCGGTGGTATTTCTTTTGAGAAATACCGCCGCCAGCCGGAGGTATTCCCCGTCAGAAATGTTGCAGAACCGGCAAAAAACGTAGGGATAATCGCAGATCTGGGAAAAAAATCTCCCCCGAATGGGATTTTTTTTCGAAAATTAAAGTGAAGCGGTATATAGATAATTTATGCAAACTACTATAAAGTAAAAAAATAAATACAGTGTTACTTACAGTGTAATATGGATCGTACTCGGGTATACCGGTCATATTTGAATAAACGTGTCATTGATGAAATGGAAAACAAGTGTTTTTGCAGTTTAATGTAAATGGAAAACAACTAACTCTGAAGGTTTAAAAAATATAATGAACTTGGCACCTTACTTATAGGTGAAAAAATGGAAAAAAAAATTTTAATCATAAAGGGCAATTCGGACTTTTTACAGGGGAATGTTACTGCGTTTAGTAAAACCTTTACTACGTTTAGTATGCCTCTTAAACTTTTGCTTCACGTCTAAGATTGTTGGGAATAACACTTCTCAGGATCTTTGAACCACTTATTAGAAGAAATATTCCAACAAAAATACTGCAGCGGAATTGAAAACAGAAAAGAAAACACAACAATTTAACGTGGTTTAATCCACGGGAATACGCACTATTCTAAACAAACAGAGAATTACATAATAGAAGAGTTAACCTTTTTGTCCTCAATTTTATTCTACCCTTCCTCTCTACAGTTCTCTCTCTAGCACATTCTCTGTCTAGAATGAGATCTGTCTACTGCTCAGCTCTGACTACTGCCTCTCGTCTATTACAAATAACGTCTATTTATAATAAAACTAGAAAAACCCTATTGGGCTTAGTTTCCTAATCTATTCAGGATTAGAAAGCCTGGCCCAATACTAATTGTATTAGGAATTTGAGGAGATACCCCAACAAATCCTCCCTCGACTCAAAGTCCTATGTACAATAACATTATCTGAAAATGTGACTTGTTTCTTCTTCTTTGGTTTCAACTCCTCCTTTTGAATGCCAAACTCAGCACAAGACCTATTCTTCGAATCACCAACATAAAAGATATGGTGACTACTTCTCCTCCCTTGCAGAATCAACTCATCTCCTTTGAATACTTTGCAGAAGTCACCATCACCTATGAATTTGTACCCACGAGAACATAATCTTCCCAGCGAAATTATGTTATCAGCACATGCAGGCACATATTTCACATCAGTCAATTTTCTCATAGCACCATTGTGAGTCTCGAGAAGTGTGATACCGACACTCTCAATCTTTATCTTCTGACTATTCCCCACAACAATGTGTCCAAAATCCCCATCAACTTGCAAAGTATCAAAACATAATCTATCTCTACATATGTGCACAGACGCTGCACAATCCATCACCCAACCTGAGCTGCTTGACTCAGTATTCTTCATCATCAACACATCAGTATCATCAGACACAACATTTGCATTAGCAAAGTCGTCAATCTTCTCTTTGCCCTTCTTCTTCATCTCCCTCAAACTCTTCAAATCCTCTTTCATGATAGGGCAAGCATATTGAATGTGACCCTTCTCCCCACAGTAATAACATTCTAAATTACTGTAGTCTCTCGACCGAGATCTTCCACGAATGTCACTCCTACCTCGAGAACGACTCCTCCCTCGATTCGAACTCTCTGTAACAGCTAGTGCTTCATCAACCCCAGGCGTAGTATTCTTTCCCATAATCTTCTCATTCTCCCTCAGCTATGTAACCACATCATCAAGTGTCAAGCTTGTTCTCCCAACAAGCATTGTTTGCACAACCGGTTTATAAGACAATGGCAAAGAAGACAGCAACAACAAAGCTTGCACCTGATCTTCGACTTCCTCTCCCGTGTTTTGAAGTCGGCATACTAGCTGATTAAACACATTCACATGATCATGAAAATTCCCTCCTTCATTCATCTTCAAAGTGTAGAGGTCCATCTCTATGCACAACCTGTTCGTTAGTGACTTCGACGCATATATGCTCTCCAACTTGTCTCAGATCCCCTTCGGTGTCTTCTCTTTCAGGACACTGTATTTAATCTCTGGAGCAAGTGCAAGTCGAATCGTACTAACTGCCTGTTTCTTCATCGTATCCCAATTTTTATCACTCATCCCTTCGGGCTTCTTATCTTCAAATGTCAAATCAAGATTATCTCGCACTAGTAAATCTTGAATAGTACACTGCCACATCGTAAAATCTGTCTTCCCATCGAAGAGTGGAGTTTCAAACTTTCTCTCAGACATATCTTTAAAATTGATCCAAAAAATCTTAAATCTCTTGAACCAAAATTAAATTAACCCACAATAACAAAGCCTTAGGCTTCAACCAAACGCAAACCTCAAGAAATTTTCTTTTCTTCTGAACACCCGCCGACCCCACAGCCCTAACCTTGATCAAATTTAATTGAACCAAATACTTTGACGGCGAGTAAAAGAAAACAACATTGGAATTAATTTATTTGATTACTCCTCAAAACCAAACTCAAAAAATAAATTAATTCTGACTTTCATTGAAGCCACGGACCCCACAACCAATAGCAATCCCTTTCCCCTTCCCTTTTCTTTCTTCCAAACCGGATCTCACTACCAAATTAAAACTTTCTTCCTTCTAAAATTGGACCCGACATCAAATTAGGCAATTAACTTGACTTACTTTCTTTGATTCACCAGCATCAACTTTTTCCAAAAACAATTGCTCTTCAATTGATGCCACCGTCATTGAAGACTCCAACTGTTCTATCAATCAACAAAATTGCGCAGCACCCCGATCGCAAACGTCAACTTCTGATTTTTCTTTTTCTGTCCTTGAGTTCCTGATTTTTCTTTTCCTAATTTCTGGCCCTGACTCTGATATTACTTGTTGAGAATAATACCCTCTCAGATCTTTGAACCACTTATTGAAAAAAATATTCCAACAAGAACACTGCAGCGGAATTAAAAACAGAAAAGAAAACACAATAATTTAACGTGCTTTAATCCACGGGAATATGCACTATTTCAAACAAACAAAGAATTACAGAATAGAAGAGTTAACATCTTTGCCCTCAATTCTATTATACCCTTCCCCTCTACAGTTTTCTCTCTAGCACATTCTCTGTCTAGAATGAGATCTGTCTACTGCTCTGCTCTGACTACTGCCTCTAGTCTATTACAAACAACGTCTATTTATAATAAAATTAGAGAAACCCTATTGGGCTTAATTTCCTAATCTATTCAGGATTAGAAAGTCTGGCCCAATATTAATTGTATTAGAAATTTGAGGAAATACCCCAACAAAGATTAAGAAAACTTGTCGAATATGGTAATGAATATAGCTATCAACGCATAACTAAATATCAGAGGGGCCGCCTTAGTGTCAAATTTTTTTTTTATCATTAAATATGATAAAGAGCACGTGCATGATGTAGCTTAGGGCATCCGTAATGGTTCTACCTCTAAAGGAGGTATTTTGTTGCCACATCATCTGCCACTTCACCTAATACTTTTAACTATATTTCTCTCCAACAATTCTATCCAAAAAGTAGGTATTTTCTTGTCACATCATATACCACTATTAATTATCATCTACTCACAAAAAGTATAAAAAAAAAAAAAAGTGGCCCACAAGAGCTTCTCTACCTGGGTAGAGAAACCTCTACCCAGGTAGAGAATCTCTACCTTCTACCCCATTTCCCCAACAATAAATACCCAATTGGTTGGGTAGATGCTGACTGCCATGTCAGCATCTACCCAACTATTGGGGATGCCCTTAAATTAATTATTTAATTAGTTAATCCAGCTCAGCACATACACACATAGTAGTGGAGCGCATGTTTTACTTTTCTGTTTTAGGTTCTCTGTATATATTGTAATCATGATGTACAATAATTCAGTGGTGGAACTAGGCCCCAAAGGTTTGGTGGGACAAAATTATTTATTATAAATATTACTTCTATTATTTTAATTTTTGGTGGGTCAAAATATAAATTTTTAAAAATTTTATACAGTAAAAAAAAAATTGAGTGCTGGTGGGGCAATTGCTCCACCAGCCTATGATGTGGCTCCGCCCCTGCAATAATCAATTAATTATGAAATTTCTTTGCTTAATGAAAGCTTCTCTAATGGCAAATTAGGGTTTTTCTTTAGATCATTGTCTCTGTTCAATTTTGCACAATACATACTACTAAAGTATCCAATAACCATAATATGTGTTCAAAAAAAAAAACCTTTATGAAAAAACAATGATAAGAAAACTATAATAGAAGTAAACCAAATAAACTAACAAGCTTTTAGCTATCAAGCCAAGAAAGGGCCGCGGCGATGACTGGACGTCCGGCGTTGGCTACAGTTGGTGGCGGTGATCGTTATTGTCGCTGCTGGAATTCCTTTAACCTTGAGATCTATGATCACGAGGTCTGGACACCGAAACATTATCCTCCACGTGGATAACTAACTAGACAAAAGAATCCCCACGACATTCCCTACAATTCTCAAAACCTTCACCCTAAGAATAATGGTCCCTCTCTTCCAGTCGAACCAGCGATTCCGACCGTTGCATCTCTCTCTACGACACTTCTCTTCCTCCCTATGGCGTTCTCAATTCTAACATGATGTTCTTCTTCCCACCTCTTTGCGGCACATTTCTCCTTCAACATTTGAACAATTTTCTCAAAATGTTGATTAATATACTCTTCCAATTGTTGAAAATCTGGCCTCCTTGAAGCCTCGATGAGTGTGACAGATCCCTTCAACCATCTCCTCCCGCCAATTGTGCAAACTTCAACAAATTTATTTCATAGTGAAACACAATTTAATGAACGGAGTATCAAATCATCCCCCACAGATGGCACCAATTGATGAAACACGATCTGGCAGCAAAGAACTAGACACTTGGAACTTGATATCAGAGCAGACGTTTCCTTATAACTCCTATTCTGGACATGAGAAAGTATTTTGTCTGATACTAGAAATGACCTTAAAGATTCAGGCTATCCGCTCTATATCACACTAACGCTCAAGTTAGTAAGAGCAATAGTTTATCATTTTACTATAATCAGAGAATGTTTGTATACCTTTAACTTAGAGATGTTCCTTGTATTTATAGAGTACATATATATGTCTTTTCTGTCCTTTCAAATTCTATGTAACCGCCATCAGATTTAATGATGGTGTAACTACAATCGGGTTTCTTGTTGATGTAACATGCCAGTTTAGGGACCTTGGCACATAAATGGGGTTGCAGGGAAACGCGAGAGGCTTGGCCCGTAACATAGTGGCAGTTTTAGGATGGGGTAAATATTTAGTTTGAGCAATATCAAAATATAAAAACCAAGAGAGGGAGGTATTGTAGAGAGCTCACTCTTGTAAAGAAATTGTTAAAAAAAAAAAAAAAAAAGAGTTGTGAATTTTTGACTCCGTCACTGAGGTCATGATCAATTCGGATATTATGGGTAAGTATGACTAAGAAAAATGTGAGAAAGTTGTTTGTAAAGCCTTGGTGAAATTGATAGAACTTATACTTTTTAAATTCTTTCGTATGTTCAGAGATTTTTGTGGGATGCAATCACATAGAACATGACCTGTTGTATATATTAAAACATGTAAAGAGTCAAAAACTTTCTCTCCACCCCTCAAATTAATACAATAAAGACCAAATAAAAAGACAGACAGCTAGGTTCAATAATTAAAACGAATAGAAGGACAAATGAGTTTAACAATTAATGATATATTGAAAGATAGGTGGGTTCACAAAATAAAATGGGAAAAATCACATTTTTGCTCCTCTTTTTTCTTTTTTTTTTTTCCCTCGTGGAACTTTTTATCTTGGACCACAATTGCCACGACAAAAAAAAAAAAAAAAAAAAAATGTTGAAACTTATTGAAACATGCACCCATATCTCCCTGATTTGTGTTACATAGGCAATCATCCTGGAGGAGTGGCCTGCATTCATTTAGGCTCTGTTCTTTTCCATTACATTTCAGAAAAATCATCACTTGTTCATTTATATAAATTTAAAAAATAATATAATCATTACACTTTTTTTTTCTCTTTCTTACACAAATTCTCAAAAGAAATTTCTTGTATGAGACACAATTTATTTAGTGATTGATAAAAAAAAATAAAATTCACCCCAAGCAAGTCACCATAGAATAAACAATTATGGAAACTTTTAAGTAACTTACTTTGCATTTTTGATGAAAATTATACGCAGGGTGGATATTTGTTTAAATAATAATTGATTTAAATGACATGCAAAAGTTAAGGAGACATCTAGAATTTGAGACATTTGTTGGCATGAACCCCAAACCTACTCTAATTTTCATCCAAAACCATAAACTCTAACCCAAAACAAAATTCCCAAACATTAATCAATTGGAATTGATGATATTAGCTAGCCCATCATCTTCGCCCCTGAAAAATCCATGTTCGGATACTGATCCCTGAACTTCTTCATCAGTTCCGCATTCTGAATCTCTTGGCTCGTCGGAAGACCCATGGACTTCTGCCGCTGATCGAACATCCACCGCCGTTTTAGTCTCCCCATCCAAATCGGAAAAATTGGAGGGCTCAGGCTCCACCTTCTGGGTATCAATTTCGGGACCGCCTTTGAGCAAGCTCTTCCAACAGTTCAACCTGTCCTGCTTCGTGGGAAAAAAAAAATATCAGGGGAAAGGACTGAAAATTTCCCAACTCAAGAGACTGCAAGGAAAGTGTGGACTTTATGGTGTCCTTTGGTCTCTCAAAATCATTTGATAGTTGTGCTAAAACAGTATCATTAATTCCAACAGGAATGAGCAATCTAGCCCCTCCTCTAAGTTCTGACTCTCGAAAAGAGGGTATATAAACAGGGTTATACCCATTTAATCCTTTTCAAACAAAAATAAAATCGGGCCTTGAGTTGATAAAAAAAAAATTATTCTTGCATCAATTTTTTTAAAACAAAATTAAATATGTACTTTAAATGTGGGCCTTGAACTAACATAAATTTTTAAAAAAAACCCTAATTTTATCTTTCATATAAAAAATTAATTTGGGCCTAAAATTAAAATTTTTATGAACTAAAATTACTAATACATAATACTATATTTTTCTTTTTTGGGGCCCAAATGTGTGTGGGCCTTGGGCCATTGCCCAGCCCATAGGGCCGGGCCTGCTCCAGAAGCACTCATCTTGCATCACTGAAGCGAAGAACTCTCCTTCTAGAATTGGGGATTGATTTTTCAGTTCGACTCTGATGCGATTCCTTTTAATCTCACATACAATCGATCTCGCCTTCGTCCCCGGCGGAACAGGGACGTTTATGGTGGCTTCTTGAAGGGTTTGTCCCCAGGAGTAGCTTTCCATGTCCAGGCCGTTCGCTTTGTTCGGAACCAGACTTTCTAGCTTCTTCTCTGCCGACGGCGATGGCGGCAAGTCACCTTCAGAGATAATCACCATGTTTGGGATTGCAAGGGAACGAATCGAATGATGAAATATGGAGATTAAGGAGGATGATCTGAATATGAAACTGTTGGATTGAATTGGGGAGTGTATATATCTACCCTATATAATAGAAACTAACATAGGCTTGATTTGAGGGTGCCACATGGCTGCCACATAAGATTAGTATTTAATATCTATCCTATATTATGTGCCACATGGATGCCACGTTGGCAACATAATTATTTACCCTATAACTTCATAATTTAAGATGACTTATCATCTTCTCCACTAGATAGCTTTCTCAATTTTTGTTTCACTTTATTATTTATTATCCAATTTAACTTATAATTAAATAACAGGTAAACAATTATGGGAAATTATGGAAATGTGGGGTAGCCATTGGCCAATGCCATTCATGATTTCAATTGTTGTTCCTTTGCTATGTGCTCTACAAATACACATACTTCGTTGGCTTCTTCTTGCATTGTTTATCGCACCCGAGAAAATATTTGTTAATGTTATTCTATCACACAATTGTTCTAAATTTTGACCCAAAAAATGGCAACCTACGACTATCCATATGCATTGAACGGGTGATTTTATATTAGATAAGCTTATAACTGTACATATCTTATCTCTTAAAATTAATTATTTTTACTCATATCTCTTCTTGTGTGTGTTGAAAAAATATAAGCTTATATGATAGAACAATATTTCTAACTCCTATACTTTTCTTGAATCTAACCTAATGCACACACGTACATTACATGTATTCATAACATGTGTCATATACATAACATAAGTATAACCAATTAAATTCTAAACTATTTCATATTCTCTTAAAATTTAAGTCGAAGAAAAATTATAACCAAATAATACTATTGGGAAAATGTCGGGCATTGCACGGCATACAACTTCTAGTATCTATATATATATATATATATATATAGAAGAGGATTGGAAAATTTGAAACCCGGATTCGGTGTGGGATTTGGGAAACGGTGGATTCAACAAACTGATTTGGTTTCCATTCATGAAAAGGATTAAATGCTGGCAATTTGTTACTTTAACGTCCTCTCCCATAATTAGATAGGGATTTGCATAAATACTAACTATTGACTAACCTTGTATCATATTAACCAATTCATCATTTAAACTTAATTAAACAAGCATAGTTAATAGAGTTGAAAGTTGATGAATTAAGTGATATTTATGAACCTAATTAATTAAATATATAAGTAGTTTTCATAATCAGAAGTTAATAAATAACTTTGTTAATTTATTTGATCTTGAAAATAAGTGATTTGTAAATAAGTAACTACTTGCCACCGAATCGTATTAATATTTTTTTCTCACTTTTAATTTGCTCATTTCTCTGCATCAGTACACTATTTAACTTTGTTTTATGCTTTTAATAACTTTTAAATATGTATCTTTAAAATTTTACTAATTCAAATTTTCTAAAAGTAACGGGATTATATGCGGCACGAGTTGTACTTAATTAATACGGTTAATTATTGGTATATTAAAGTTTTTAGCCGAATATTGAGTATATATATACTAATTCAAAAAGGAGTTAGGGAGTTATTATTCAAAAGAATATGGTTGTAGAATTTATGACGTAACTGGTTCCACCTGCTTAAGTGGGACATCTTGTTTGATGCGAATCAAAAGATAAATTTCTTTTCAAATTTAAACTTGTCTTATTATCTAAAATGCCCGCTCTAAAAGATATACCAAAAAAATCTAATATAGCTAGAGACAGACATGTTAAATAAAAAAAGAGTCGAACAACTATTCATATGGTTCATGTAAGTTACAAACTAAGGGTCTGTCCTTTTGTTTCGTTTTGAAAACGGTTTTAGTTTTAACAGTAAATTTAAGGGCAAATTATATGAATGGCCACTAAACTATTGCCCGTGCCCACTTTTGGCCATTAAACTATTTTTAGCATACTTTTGGCCACTAAACAATTGCATGTGTCTACTTTTAGCCACTAAACTATTTTTTGCCTACTTTTAACCACTAAACTATGGCCCGTGCCTACTTTTGGCCACTAAACTATTAGAAGTTGTCACTATGGCCACTCCGATAAGAATTTTCATCAAATCTTTATTTACTTTCATTTTTTAAATTTGTTATTTAAAAATTGCATTTTTTTATTCACATCTTTATTTTAATTTCGACGGCCAAATTTATTCATTAATATTATATCATTTTGTAGTGACATTTAGAATTCTCATATCATTTTATAAATTTTCAAGATCTAACATAATTCCAAAAATAAAATAATAAATAAATAATAAATGAGATCGATGTCTATATCCTACGTTAGAAAACGAATGCTAAAAATTAAAGTTAAAGACAATAGCGTTCGATGAGTCAAAGAATAATTTATCATATGTTTATAAATACAAATAAAGATATCGAGAAAACAAAAATAATACAAATAATTATTGTTTGTGAGTGATTGATGTTAAAAAACATTGATGCATATATATAGGCAGTTTAAAGATTATTAAGATTTTGGGAACATTAAAGATTAAGGAGTAAATAAAAATTTGATGGTAACTTCTAACGGAGTGGTCATTAATGGCAACTTCTAATAGTTTAGTGGCCATAAGTGAGCGAAAAATTATTTAGTGGCCAAAAGTGGGCAGAAACAATAGTTTAGTGGCCAAGTATGGTCAGCTGCAAAGTTTAGTGGCCAAAAGTAGGCAAAAAATAGTTTAGTGGCCAAAAGTGGGCATGGATAATAGTTTAGTGGTCATTCATATAATTTACCCTAAATTTAATATATTTTAATCATATTTCATCATTTTCAATACAACTTTTTACTATTCAGTATTTACTTTTTATATTTTCAATACATTTTTTACATTATAAAACTATTTTTCAAAATTTATTTTTAAAATTATTTTCAAAACACTCAAAAAGAACAACCCTTAAGTTGAATTTTAAATGTTTTCAAGTACAGTCGAATATGTACGTACAGGCAGGCATGACAACCAAATGCATAGGGAATTTGATTATTCCTTAATGTCAATCCAATACCTAAACTAAAACTAAAACAGCAACAACAACAACAGAACCCACTGCTACATTTTCCATTTCGTCGATTGAAGGGTTTTTTGAATTTTAAACCTAGACCCGCCGCCGTCAGATCCGCGACCATCAACAACTCCGACGAAAGCGATATCCACTGTCTTCATAGTCCGAACCACAGAAAGAAGAAAGAACAGCAGCTAATATTTCTCGACGCTTCCGATCGGAATCACAAAGCCCATCGCGTGTTGTCCGTTGTTTGCCTCCGTCCATTTCAACTTTCCAGATTTGGAGGCGGCGAATCGGTGTCACTGACTTCAATCTATGGCAACCGTAGAGGGAAGTCGAATTGACTTCACCGTGCGCCTTCGTTGGCGTCAAAACGACGGCGAAAGATGATGGAGGAGATGGCGGCGAGAGATGACGGACGATATGGCAGCGAGAAGAAGCGATGAAGAGGAGGAGGAGGAGGAGGCGGCGCCCGAGGGATAGAGGTGATGGAGGTTTCTGCAAAAGGGGGTGATGGAAGATGGGAGTGCGTTGGGGGTAATTTTTAGGGTTAATGAAAGGATGTAAGGAAATATATATTATAAATAAATAAATAAAAATAGTAAAATGACAAAATTAACCTTTGGACTGTTAATTATAACCGAGAGTTCAAACGTTACACATATTAGAAAAGCTGAAGGGGGTTTTTCATAGCTTTTTAAACCATAAGGGGCTTGTCAATAACTTTTATTAATATATAGGCAATTAACCCTTAATATATATACATATATATAATATGTGTGTGTTAGTATTTTTTTTTTTGGTAACCAGTGTGTTGGATTTTTTCCGCCAATAATCAAATAGGCTCACAAAATTACAAAAATAAGCAAATTTTTTTTTTTCCGGATCTATAGAAAATGAATCTGCCAGATTCGTTTTTCCGAAAAATCGAATTTGGCATATTCGTTTTCGGTAAGAACAGGGAGGGAAAAAAATTTTTAAAAAAAAATCGGGTGAAAACGAATTTCCGTGATTCGTTTTTTCTTTGGTTTTTCAAAAAGGAAAACGAATTCGTTGGAAAACGAATTCACTGAATTCGATTTCCATAGAAAACGAATTTCACGTATTCGTTTTCTAGGAAAAAATATATATATAAATCCATAGAAAACGAATTTCACAGATTCGTTTTCTAGGAAAAAAATAAAAAATAAAAATATAAAATGCTGCATGAAAAATTCAAGCAGCAGAAAAACAGAGCACCCGAAAGAGGGAGGACAGAAACGGCAACCCACACACTCTGACGCCGACCAACCGACCGGCGCGCCCCTTCCCGTTCCAGCCGAACCCGATCCACGTCGCCGCCGCTCGCGACCTCGCCGTGATGTGGTCACTGTCCTGTGATGTGGTTCTATTTCTGCAGATTGTAGAAAAGCTTCTTATTGCAGCCGTGGCAGATGCCGATGTTATTGTTAGAAACTCTATTTTTGTCTCTTTGCATGGAAATAGAGGATTTGATGACTTTTTAGCACAAGCTGATAGTTTGACTGCTATTTTTGCTGCTCTAAATAATGAGGGAATAATCATTCTTTACCTTGATGAATGAAGCATTTTCTTCTGCCTTCATGAATTCCTTAGTTTGGCGTTGTGATCTCCTTTTATTACTTTGCTTGTTTTTAATTTCAAATGGTTCTATCTCTCTCTGTAAATCTCCCTCCTCTTTAGGCTGGGGAGAAAGGGTTTTGTCGTGAAACAAGCCCTAAAGCTACTGAACTTCTATTTCTTAAAATATTGGGATCCTTGAAATTTTAATTTGCAAAATGTGGATGATAATGCTTTTATCGCACTTGTAGAGTAGTAGGAAGTGATTTATCTGATCCATGTGTTTTCAATTTTCAAGTAGTAGGATGATAATGCTTTTATCGCACTTGTAGAGTAGTAAGAATTCCAGCTGATTCAATTGTTCCCTTAGCTGGAATTCTTGGTTTCTTTTACTTCTGGGGTTGCTGTCGTTGTTTTTATTTTCTGCTTATATCGGCAGCATGTTAGGCGGGCAGCTGTTTTGGCTTTGAGTACAGCAGCTCATAATAAGCCAAACTTATGCAAAGGTCTCCTACCTGAACTTTTACCACTACTTTATGCTCCGACGATAATTAAACAAAAAGAAAATCTCAGCCAAAAAGTCAAAATGGTTCCAGGGATTCATAAACTGGATCTCAAAAAAGGGCGAATTAATTAAACACACAATTTTTCGATTAATTCAATATCGCTTGCATGGTTGGTAAGTTCCTTTTTATTGATGTCGCAGGTGATTGTCCTTTGTCAAGTAACACCGGTTATAGTATTCAAGCGGCTGTTCCCCGCGAGGTGTAGGCTGTTGTTAAGCGAGAGTTCAAAGATTTTGGTGGGTTAATCTTTGAACTTCCTACATCAAAGGCTTCTCTGGAAGGTTGGTTTCCATTTTCTAACTTGGTTTCTTGTTTTCATTACTTTAATTTCGTATTTAAGTTTTTTTTTTTGGGAGGAAATTTGAATTTCTTAATTGTATCCGATTTTGTTCTTGTAATTTGCATTTCCTTGGATAATTGTTGTTTATTCATGCTTCCCATGCCTTTAGATAGTCTAGGTTTGATTCTTGTGGGTCTAGAATTGGTTTTCCACTTTTCAAACTTTTGGGTAGGAATATTTAGAGC